>JAIUZE010068173.1:0-13507 GCA_022085475.1 Heliosperma pusillum | reverse complement strand
GTTGCTTATCGTTTGGGATTACCTCCGAACTTGAGTAAAGTTCATGATGTGTTCCATGTTTCGCAATTGAAGAAGTATATCAGTGATCCGAGTCATATTATTCAAGAAGAAGTGTTGGACTTGGAACCTAATTTGGCTTTGGAAGAAAGGCCGATTCGTATACTTGAAAGGGCTAACAAACAACTCAGAAACAAAGTGGTATCCTTAGTTCGTATTCTTTGGCGTTGTGGAAACGTTGAATCAGAATATTGGGAACCCGAAGCTAAAATGTTAGCTAAATATCCCGAGCTTTTTGCTTGAGGTAAATCTCCTTCTTTATTTCCTTCTTTCTATTCGATTTATTCTTTCGAATATTCCGTTCCTTCTATCGATTATCATCTCTTATAGATAGATTGCTAGAAGCTTTAGTTAGAAATTTTAGGCATAGATAGTAGAATTATTACCTTTACTATAGAAGTTTTGAACTAAAAGCTTTTGGAAATGTTTGATGATTTCAAGTATTTTACCGTCAAGGAGTGTTGAGACTCGTTATTGGAGACGTTCGATAACTAGTTTTCTCATTTATTGATGCGAAAATGTATCTTTTGAGTCTTTGAATTGGGACGTCGATGTTCTTAACCGCGGGCGAGAACCTTCCGCCCCATTGATAAGACCCTATATTTTTATTACAAATATATTTTTAAAAGTTTTGAAATAGACCTACATATATGTCACTTGCCTTCTTCTAAGTTTCGAGGACGAAACTTTTTAAAAGGAGGGGTGATTGTAACAACCCGTAATTTGAAAGACGGAAATTATATTTGAAAAATAATAAATTTAATTTATTTTTATTTATTAAGATTTATTAGAATTTATGATAATTTAATATAATTATTTTGAATTTATTCGGAATTAAAGAGAAGGTTTTACGGTTTAACCCCGAACGTCATTTAACTATTCCCGAGTCAACTTAAATCCCGAAACAAACCCGAAACCCGACTTTAGCATGAGTCACACGCCCCATGTCATCTTTTTCCACTCACTTTAGATCTTTTAATTCTTTTGATTAAACTAATACGAATATCTAAGATATTTGTAACTTTATCGATCCGTCAACTTAAATTACACAAATCGCTTAAAAACAGACCCGAGTACTACCTATACCACACGGCTCCCTCACCCTCTCTTAGGACTAGATATTTTCTTTCTTTTGATTACAATAACATAATATCTAATTAATATCTAGATATTTGATTAAACTATCATTTAATCTAATGATATCTAATTAATTACCTTAATATAATTATAAAACCCGAGTCAATCCCGTAACAACAATTTCAAAACCCGACTCCATAATTCTTCTATAATTACATGGCACACTCCACTCTTACTCAGTAACTATCTTTTCATTTTACAATCAATCAACTTAATATCTAATTAATACCTTCTTTAATATAATCAAAATCGTTCTTAGTGTTCTTCATCGTTCTTCATCGTTCTTCATCGTTCTGGAGCAAAATCGTCACAAAACCTTCGTTACTTGTTCAAATCCGTCCTAATTTATATTTCTAGAACCTCCTCTTCGCTCTTCATCTCCACGTGCGTTTTATTTCCAATTCCGACAAAATCGTTTTCAACACTTTAATTATGGAAAATCAAGTTTTAATTCTAATAATGTTATTCTTGTCATTTCTTATAGGGGAAGATTTTGAAGACGAGTTTGGTGACTCGTATATTTTAGGAGAAGACTAGTAGACGGGTTTCTTATTTCTTTAGTTCTTATTTTGGGTGCTACTTGATGTTGTGCTAGCTAAGGTAACGATTCCGAGTTACTCGACGAATTAATGTTACATATCTTTTGTTTTTGTTCATGTTATTGTTATTTATGGTTTTAGTAGTAACATGATAAGTAGTTATGATTATTATGTTGTATGGAATTTTTAACATGATTAGTGTTCTTGACATATTTGGATGATTAGTTCATAATTATAATTATAGTATGAATGATGTTGAATTGCTTGTTAAAAATGGATGTTGTTAATTAAAACATGTTAGAAATAATTTAGAATGGTGGTTGATGTTGGCCGTGTAAGGTGGCCGTGGGTGGTGGCTGGAAAACCGACCCAAACCAGGCCGGTTCAGGCCGGTTCAGGCCCGGTCCAGGTCTGGTCTGGGCTGGTCCGTGAGTGGGCTTGTGGGTTGGGTCGATACTTGATTGTTTTGTAGTTGTTTTGACGGGTTTTAAATATGTTAAAGCATGCGGGAAATATTAAGAAACGAGTTTAAGAAATGTCGACTCAAAACAGGCCCAAACCAGGCCCATGGGCCCAGTCCAGGCCCGTGTCATGTTCGGCCCAAAACAGCCCATGGGTTCCCTTTGGACTTGTGACGGTTTTTGAGTTATTGTTATTTTATCGTGTTTTGTAATATTTAGCAAATGGGAAATTTTAAATAAGTAAATTATTTATTTAAACGGTTTTCAAAATATTATTATTTCTCACATGTTAGAAACTATAATACGAGATTGTAGTTTAATTTGATATCCTTTAAAGTCAAGCGGGTTTTCGTAAGATTTAATAATTCACATGTTAGAAGTTGGAATGAAATAGCATAAAATGAATATGATGATTTTATGTTCAAGTCTAAATGGTAAAGACTCTGTTTCTAGCCGGTTTGACCAAACGGGTTTGGTCAAACTAAGATCTAGTCAGCCCCGTTTTGACTGATGCCCGTCGCGGGACTCGGGTCGGGGATTTGTCTTCAAGTCAGGTTGTATTTAATTCATGAATTAGCCTTAGGAGATATGAGGCGATATGTTAATTGATTATTATGGATATGCAATTAGTCACATGATAGGATGTTTTTCCTGTGACTGTTTAATTATATGGTTGGTGTCGTGTTGACTAAGTACCCATAGAGAATGTATGGTATATGGCGTCTTGACCATTCTAATTCTAAATGAGTATCTTGGACCATGTCATAGATAGGCCTTACTATCTTTAACGAGTATATAGTTCACTGCTTGATAGCTTTTGTGTTCCGGCCTGGGGGGTTTATCTCCAAGTCGGAGCATGGCTGCCTAATAGTTCCACTTTGGGAATGGAGCCAGCTTAAGTACTAGCCATCTCTGCTTAGGGGGTCGCCTAGTAGAGTTTCTCATAGACGGTTATGTCATGGGACGGGGAACGGAATAGCTGTTGTCGCGAGGTCTGATCAGTCTAGGACTAGGATGTTTTCCTACCTTGTGGTATAGCCTCGAGTTACTCCCCACTGACTGTGGCTTCCGTGTTTATATTTAATGTGTTTGGCAGGTTTGTGATGCATACTTGGGTACATTGACGAGCTAGCGAGTGAAGTATTACCTTGGACCTATATTCGGTTCTTAGGATTGTATATTATTATACACTCTTTTTTTTTCTGTATTTATACGGGAGATATGTCTCCCGTTTTGGATAATTCTTATGTATAATATTATTTCCTTTTGTTATGAACCTTTTTCTTTAAGACACCTTTGTTATGATGAATATATTTATTTAAATTACCTTTGTTACGTATTCTCATCTTTTATTTATTTAAATTACTTGTTTATTTTTCCGCAAAATTTGAGGGTGTCACAGTGGAGGACACTTACTTCAACACAAAGTGCACTCGGACGATACCCTGCACTCAGGCGAGTGCAACGGATTTCTCAGCGCTGACTAGTCTTTGTAAAAAGGGCATATATCCCTCAATTCTAAGTCGATATCGGCTCATGAGCAACCGTTAGAACCGTAACAGGACAAGCTATCACCTCCACTTGGAATAATATTAATTTCATCTCTAGAACTCAAGTTTTAATAGTTTAAAGACAGACGTTCCAAAATCGAACTTCATATAAATCAAAATTTTGTTACCAAACAAATTTACCACTCATCAACGTAACTTATATCACATAAAATACCAAAATTCGCAAACATTTACGTGTTCTGTCATCTCAACATATCAATACGTATCAACTCAAACCATACTTCCTTCACGCCAATTATTTTCTGTAACATTCTCATGCTTATAATTACATACGTTCCACTAATCACGTAACATTCTCATGCATATTACATCTTATATATGCTTCACATATCGTTACAAAATCGATACGCATCATGTTCATCAATATGAAAACATCTTTCATGTCTATCATCATCCCGTTCACACATCTTTCATTCCATGAATGCTTAACATACATCATAGTATCATACTTAAGTTCATAACTCATTTCCAACCTACACCATTCTCAACAATTAACATAATAATCACTATAGATACGTCGTTTCTATACCTTCCGCCAACCACTAACTGATGATTGGGCGGCAGACATGTTTGATAGGCGGAATGATTTATGACAATTCGTAAGTTTATCGTGAAATGATAGCTCAAATACTTGTTTCTACCCCTTGGTCGCCATCTACGCGCCGGTACGATCGTTTTGACAGTCATTAGAGTTCATTTGGAGTCCGGGTCGAAAACCTGCTTCATTTTCTATAAACCATTTTGAAACTCCGAGTCGGAACACTCCGTAATATTCTGATTATTTTATTACATTTTCAAATTCTATCTTTTTTGATAAATTTATCTCGTACTATATTTTTAAATGGAAGTATAGATCAACCACAATTCCGTAATAAAAACGTGGGAATCTTCCATATTTAGAAGGAAACCTCTGGTAAATGACGCAGCAGGTGTTACGCCTCTTCGAAGGATCCCAGTTCTGCTACGCCTCTTCCACAGCATGTTCCTTTCCAAAGTTTGAGTTGTTCTACGACTCTTCCACATTTTTTACAATAAAAAGAGCTCCGTTCTCACTTTTAAGGGACGTGAGTGTTCCGCCCTTCTCTTCTCTCTTTGCATCCTAGACCTTGCACTAATATTTTTGAGTCTATGTGCTTGATCAATCGACCACGTAAGCTCAAATCCTTTTGAGTACCCGTTGAAAGTCCTAGACCTTTAATTAGACTCCTCTAATTAGTTCATTAAATTACATTAAGTTAATGATTTAGGATCTAGTTATCATGCATGCAAATATAAAAGTATAAAAGAAAAGATAAGACCAAAACATCCTTACATTGGGATTTTTCGGTTCAATATGGGCACAACAAGAACTCCTTCTTATTGTTCTTGAGCATGAAATTAATGGATGATCCTCCATAAAACAACCTCCAAAGTAGAAGGTCTCCTTCTTGTTGCACCCAAGATTAAACCCAAAATAATCTTAACTTATTATTAACTAGATAATAAGCAAGACATAATACTACTAATATTGTTGTATTACTACACTAGTAATAGGTTAAGAATATTAGAGTATATGAGAGTTGTAGAGAGAGTATAGGTTTTAGAGAGATATGAGAATAAACACCAAAATGAAGTGAACCAAAAAATGAACAACCATTGCCCTTATGAAGCTCTTTTTGGCCGGCACCTATATGCCCATGTGACCTCTTATTTTTGATAATTTCTTCTCATGCAAATATGTAGAGTGCAAGTATGGTATTGATGATTAGATTTATCATGTAATGTCACAATCACCAAGTGAATTGTGGACATAAAATAGAACAATAATCATGCCATTTTCACATGCACAAACCGGTGCCCATGTGTCCATTATGGACCATTTTGATTTTTGATATTTGTCCCACAAATACTTATTAATCATATGCTTAATTATCTTGTATAATTAAGTGTTAATTTGATCATATGACAATTATATGACTCAAATTAATAATCAATATACACTCAACTTTTAAGTGATATTTAACCATTATATCAATATATAATGGGTCCCACAATGTCCAGTTAATTTATTTTACAACTCTTTGTAAATATAATTAATTAATTACCTCTACCTCAAAATATATGCATCACCTCAACTAATTTAATTAATTAACGATTAATCATTAAATTAAATCTTATTTAATCGTATTAAAATAAGACGTAAAATTTATTCAGTCAGTTATCGTATAATTGACTAATAAACTTAAGTGGAATGAGTTCCTAACTCAATTTCCAATAAACAACTCTCGTAACTAAACGTACATATCAAATATATGTAATGCCCTAATTAAACTGTATCGTATACAAAAAATTAGTATTCTATTTGGGTCTCATCCTATAGGTGTGACCTAAAGGGATCAGTTGATTACCGCCGTCATACGACAATAACGTCAAACTCTAGTCAGCCAAGCGTTACCGATTTACGTTAATCAACTGACGTGGAGTATCAAAATATACTAATCATGCCACGTATATTCCAAATGAGATTTATTATATAAATGCACTATTGTGGAGGACACTTACTGCAACACCCGTCACGTTTGCATTTGTCCGACCAATTTGACCCACTACACCTCAATCAACTTAACTAATCAATTTCTAGTCCTTTATCGAGGGCCCTTTCTGCATATATTCGAGTCAAGCTGTCGCTAAAACGTAACTTTAGTTCATATCTCATTTCGTCAACATGTAAGTCTGAGTGTGTTAAATCACGTTTTGTTTATTTGTATCAATTATTTTCATATTATTCATGTAAGATCCATGTCAGAAATAAATCCAAAAGCAATTTTAATCGAAAACCTTTTCATAAAACCTTTTTAATAGTCTTCTGAAAGGAACGTAGTGTTGGAAAATCGGTATTCCCACAATACAATTATTCTAGGATTATAACAAAAAAGCAATAACTTGATTATGCGAGTCATAAACGAAAACAAAGAAAAATAGAGATTTAGAAATCAACCTCCGGTCCTAGCAATAGGCGTAAAGAACAGAGATATCAATGTAGATATCCTCCTAATCGTTGCACCCTAGATGCTCCGAGAAATACCCTTCTCCTTTGCTAGAAAGAGAACCTCTTACACGATCTCACTGATGAGAAGGAGGTTTTGTGTTTTGTGAAAAGTTACTTAGCTCACATTAGTTATAAATATCCGTATATTTATAATTTGCCAATTAATTATAACGGTTTATGATTAATTAGCTCACATTATATACAACAATTAAATATAACATTTTATATCCAATTTACGAATTACAGTTAATTTGTCTCAGCTAACTCTATTTAATCGTTATTAAATAATCGTCTCATCATCACATTGACTAACCTTTTTGTCAAATACACTGACTAACCTTTTAGTCATATAATAGAGCATCAATATGATTATTTTCTCAAATAATCACATCTCTCAAACACATCCTTTAGGTGTGACTTTTAGGGACCAGTTGATCACCACCATCTGTATGACAATAACGTCAAACTTATCTAGCAAGCCAACCGTTATTGATAAACGTTAATCAACTGATTATTATACAAAGTATACCCTGTGAACCTACAGAGGTTTATTTATGTTATTGCACTCACTGTGGAGGACACTAGCTCCAACAATCTCCCACTTGTCCGTACAAGTGTATGTGCGGTAACCGATTCTCATATCCCAATAAATTTCTCCCCTACTCAATGTCAAACCAATTTGCAAAGTCGCTATTCCACAAAGGTCGTAGTATTTACAAGTGATCATTATCAGAGTGGTTTCCCTCCCCGACTAGAGAGTAACTTAACTGATAAACGAATCTTTATTCGAGCATGGCCATGCATTTCAGTTACAGCTCCTCGAGTGGCCCTGAGAAATAACATAACCTGATTAAGGTTGGATATTTTCTTCAACTCGAATCTTGCAGAAACAAGCGCAGTATGAAATGACCCAGTAAAAATCTAGTTAGCCTCCTGTTACGGTCGACCACGAGAAAGAAACCAAAGTCACCCAAAAACTGCCTTAATCTCAAGAGACAGTCGATAGTCAAAACAATCGACTCTAGGAACACTATGGACGTCCTATCCACGACCTGGCACCTAATGTTCTAAAACATTCAGGACTCCATAACGTTGTCACAAAAATGTCCTGCGAGGTATCATTATAACTCGCATATGTGATCAATCAGTCAATTGTTTGACTTATGGCTCGTTGAACCCACCATCAATGGACTTCACAGAATAATCGCCAGAGTTATCAGCTCATGTAGGCGATTACGGACCAAAACAGATATAATGTAATTCAGTTCACTTTGTGGTGTTCAATGTTCTCAGTACAACCCACATGAAAAACAAAATATAAAACAAAATGATGATTTCATAGATAGTTTTATGAAAAAGATACAGGTGTCTAATCCAAATAAAACAACTAATACAACTCAGGAACACGTTTGATTCCCATGGAAATAACGTGCCCTTCATGCTTATCATATCTCAATGGTTTAGTGAGAGGATCTGCGACGTTATCATCCGTAGCAATCTTGTCTATCACTATCTCCCTTTTGCGCCACGTAATCTCGGATCATGTGAGCCTTCCGTTGTACATGCCTAGACTTGTTGCTGGACTTAGGCTCCTTAGCCTGGAAGATGGCACCACTATTATCACAATAGATGGTGATCGGGTCATCCGAACTAAGAACTACAGTTAGTCCCTGTAAGAATTGACGCATCCATATAGCTTCCTTCGCAGCCTCTAAAGCAGCATAGTACTCGGACTCAGTCGTAGAATCTGCTATAACACTTTGTTTGGAGCTTTTCCAGCTGACCGCAGCGCCATTAAGAGTAAAACGAATCCAGACTGAGATTTCGAGTCATCTCGATCCGTTTGGAAGCTAGCATCTGCGTAACCGATTGCGCATAGCTCAGTGTCACCTCCATAAGTCAATACCCAATCCCTAGTCCTCCGTAGGTACTTAAGGATATTCTTAACAGCCATCCAGTGTGTTTCACCTGGATTGCCTTGGTACCGACTCGTCATACTCAATGCATATGCCACGTCAGGACGTGTGCATATCATGGCATACATGATCGATCCTATAGCTGATGCATAAGGAACCCGACTCATGCGCTCGACCTCTTTCGATGTCTTTGGTGCCTGAGCTTTACTCAACTGCATCCCAGAAATCATTGGAAGGTTCCCCTTCTTGGAGTTGGTCATGCTGAACCTCTCAAGAATCTTATCTATATAAGACTCCTGACTGAGGGATAACATCCGTCGTGATCTATCTCTGGAGATACGGATCCCCAAAATTCTTTGTGCTTCACCCAGATCTTTCATCTGGAAATGGTTCTTTAACCAAACTTTTACCGAAGTTAAGAGAGGTATGTCATTCCCAATCAAGAGTATGTCGTCAACATACAATATTAGGAAGACAATCTTGCTCCCACTCTACTTGATATATAAGCATGGTTCCTCGACCGATCGAGTAAATCCATTCTCTTTTATCACCTGGTCGAAACGATGATTCCAACTCCGAGAAGCCTGCTTAAGTCCATAGATGGAACGCTTAAGATTGCATACCTTCTTAGGATTTTTAGGATCAATGAAACCTTCGGGTTGTACCATGTACAACTCCTCCTCCAAATAACCGTTTAAGAAGGCGGTTTTCACATCCATTTGCCAAATTTCATAGTCATGAAAAGCGGCAATCGCTAAGATTATCCGAATGGAACGCAACATAACTACGGGTGCAAAAATTTCATCATAGTGCAATCCTCGGCACACTTGAGTGAAACCTTTGCCACCTAGTCGTGCCTTGTAGGGTTATCTTGGTTGTCCTTCGTACAGAATTGCTTTATTTTGTAAAGCCATTTGCCTAAGAGCCGAACCTTATCATGTAAGTCACCCATCCCATACGTCTTCTCCTACATAAGTCCATCTCGGGTTGCATGGCGTCAAGCCATAGCGTAGAGTCGAACAGCGTCATGGCACCTTGTACAGGTAGCAGCGGTTCGTTACTCTCTAGGATAAACCTCATCTCTCTCATTCTCCTCGCCCATACCAATGTATCTGTCTGGAGGAATAGAGTGTCTACCCGACCTTCAAGGTTCCAAAGGAATATTAACCGCAGCTGATGATGAAGGAACAGTTTCCTCCATTGTTTGCTCGGTTGTTGGTTCTTGAATCTCCGACAGTTCGAAGGTTCCATTACTTGTCCTATTCTCGAGAAATTCTTTCTCTAAGAACGTCGCACTAGCCGCAACAAAAACTCGATGTTCGGTAGGCGATTAAAAGTAATGACCAAACATCCCTTTTGGATAACCAATAAAGTATGGTCTTTGACCGATCGTGGGCCGAGCTTATCGTCAAGTCTCCACTTGACATAAGCCTCGCAGCCCCAAACCCGAATAAAGGACAAGTTAGGGACCGTTCCCTTCCATAATTCATATGGAGTCTTGTCTACAGCTTTAGACGGACTTCGGTTAAGTATTAAAGCAGATGACAAAAGAGCATAACTCCACAATGAATCAGGTACAACCGTGTGACTCATCATGGATCGAACCATATCAAGTAATGTTCGATTTCTCCGTTCGGACACACCATTCAATTGTGGTGTTCCAGGTGGAGTTAACTGTAGTACTACACCACGGTCTTTGAGGTGTTGATCAAACTCATTCGAAAGATATTCGCCACCACGATCTGAACGTAGTGCTTTAATCTTTCTATCCAGTTGGTTTTTCCCATCCTTATTCTGGAATTCCTTGAACTTGTCACAGACTCACTTTTATGCTTCATTAAGTAGACATCTCCATATCTACTCAAATCGTCCGTGAAAGTGATAAAATATCTATAGCCATCTCTAGCGTTGATTGACATAGGTCCACACACATCAGTATGTATGAGTCCTAATAGGTCAGCAGCATGCATTCCAACACCTTTGAAGGAAATTCGAGTCATTTTGCCTATGAAACATGATTCACACGTGCCAAAAGATTCATAGTCAAATGGGGAGATGGTCCCATTGTCAATGAGCTTCTTCACGAGTTTTTTCATTTATGTGTCCCATACGGCAATGCCATAGATAGGTTTGATCTTTGTCACCAACCTTTGCTTTCTTACTACTCACATGCATTATATCTGTGGTTTGATCTCAAACATAAATCCCATTCATGGAAACTGCTTTACCATAAATCATTTCGTTTAAAGAGAAAATACAACTATTATCCTTTATTACAAACGAAAAACCGTCCTTATCAAGTACGGAAACAGAAATAATGTTTTTAGATAAACTGGGTACATAGTAACAGTTATTCAGAAATAACTCAAATCCACTCGGGAGTTTGATTACATATGTTCCCACTGAAACGGCAGCTACTCTTGCTCCATTCCCACTCGCAGGTCCACATCACCCCTTGCGAGAGTTGTGATGTTTCTTAGGCCCTGCAAATGATTGCACAGATGAGAACCACAACCAGTATCTAGTACCCAAGTTCCGAAACTTGCATGGTTGATCTCAATCATATGAATAAAAGAAGAAGACATACCAACAGGAAAGACGCGACTTGCTTTATGTCCTCACGGTACACGGGGCAGTTCCTCCTCCAATGCCCAAGCTTGTGGCAATGGTGGCACTCCACGTTACCTTCATCGCTCTTTGTCTTGCCTTGTGAGCTACCGCTAGTCTCACCAGGCCCACTCTTGCCTTGCCCTGGCTATTTGAATTTCGGCTTCCCTACAGCTAGGTTGGCCTTAGCCTTGCCATTACCTTTGCCCTTGTTTGCTATCATGAGAACGTCCTGTTTCAGACTCCCACTCAATTTCAGATCACTCTCTGTCTGGACGAGAAGTGAGTGGAGCTGATGAAGACTCTTCTTCATATCATTCATATAGTAATTTGCCCTGAAAAGGGCAAAACCATCATGAAGTGAATGTAGAACGCGGTCAATGACGATCTTCTCATCGATTTTGCAACCAAGTGCCTCCAGTTTCTCGACATTCTCAATCATATCAAGAATGTGTGGGCTAATCGCTTGGCCCTTCTGGAGTTTCGCCTCAAAAAAGCGACAGGTATGCTCATAGCTAACGATCCTAGGAGCTTTCGAGAACTCGTTAGAGAGCGTGGTGAAAATCTTATTCGCACCATGGGCAATGAATCGCTTTTGCAAATTTGATTCCATTGAAAAGATGAGTACGTTCTTTATCGCACCCGCCTCCATCATGAAATCACTATAAGCAAGTGATTCATTGGCTCCTGCATTGGGGCCTGGGTTGGGCGGTAGTGGCTCAGTCAAGTACTTGAGCTTACCGTTAGCAATGGCAGCATTCCGTAATGCCGCCTCCCAGTCCGCAAAGTTGGACCCGTTATTCTTCAGTCGCGTTGACTGATTCATAGTGTCCATGAAAATCTTAAGCCAGGACTCACGTCCGAGTGTGGCACTTGGCATTGGGTCATCAGTATGGCCAACCATTTGTTATTAGCAGTTATATCTGTATATAACGAATTCAAAAACTGTGAAAAAGAAAATAAATATGATAAGTATTCATCGTTTTAATTTTTAGTCTAATGAAAAACTGTTTAATGCGATGACTCGTGCATTTATACAATTGACTTCCCTCAAGAATTATATAAATGATCCCAAGACTCAATTTATGTAAATTGATAAGCCAACCTCTTGGCTAATTCTACTTTTAGAATTCCTGGTCGATAAATTTCTGTAAATTCTATCTTTAGTCCATCATAATGACGAGATATTACTCGTACTATAATGTTGAGATAAAAATAGGTCAACACTCACTACTTACCCAACGTAGAAGGGGTCATATTATGACTTCCGACGAAGAAGGGGTTCATAGTAGTTTTCCCTATAAAGAATAGTCTCAATTTTATTTATAGGGGAAGGTCCCATCATCTTAACTTTAATTCATTTTAAGTGAACGAATGTCTAGCAACTCGAGAATGATTTAAACTAAGGTGATGGCCCTAAAAGCGAGTGACATCTGTATGTCCATGATAAAAATATTCAAACTGTATGAATCATTTTTCATGCATTTTTAGGTGGTTTGGTTTAGGCGGAATATGATGCAATTATTTATCATGTGAATAAAGCAACGAGAATGGAAAAAATAAAACGCAAAATAAAACACCTAGTGTGGCCTAACTACCAAAATGAACAAAATACAAGTTGGAATCCACCCTTGGACCCGAGAAGCTTGTCTTGATGTTCTATCTTGGTCCATATAGCGGGAGTGAGCCATCCGATCTCCATCTTGAATCTTCTCAAAATACATTTTAAAAATTACAAATGTAAACCTATTTACATTCTAATTCAAAATGATTCCAAAAATTAAAATTACAAAGGGGAGATACGAGATCTCAAAATACAACCAAGACTATGTTTCCATCATTATGAAAACATAATCTACTAAGGCCACACTAGTAAATTACAACTGATTGTACAAAAATGCGTAAAATTAAACCATTCAAACAACATTCAACATAATAAAAGCATCAACTAAAATTAATCATACAAAACATAATGCATAAATTATGTTGATTAATTATCCAAACCACCATTAAATCATGTGACGATTCCGTAATTCATCACGAGATTTCAATCAAAATCCAATGAAATTCATAATCAATATGAATTACAACAACATTATTTTAAACCTTTTTAAAATAACATGGTATCAAAAAAATTTTTTTCTCTCTTACGGTTTATACAAAAAAAAAAAAAAAAACCTTTTTTTTTTTT
>JAIUZE010068168.1:0-24001 GCA_022085475.1 Heliosperma pusillum | reverse complement strand
GTCAGCAAGTGGTAGTATTTTTGAGTAGGTGTCCTCCACAAAAGTGCGCCACATAATAAATCTTATTATGGAATATAATTGGGATATTTATTGACTATATATATGATTAGTCAGTTGATTAACGTAAATCAATAACGGTTGGCTGACTAGAGTTTAACGTTATTGTCGTTTGACGGCGGTGATCAACTGATCCCTTTCGGTCACACCTAAAGGATGAAATCCAAATAGTAACTAGTTATTTGTATACGATACAGTAAATTAGTACTTTACATATATTCGATATGTACGAGAGTGAATTGTTAGAAATTGAGTTAAGAACTCAAATTCGAATAAGCTTATTTTTCAATTATGCGATAATTGACTAATAAATTTATATCTTATTTTAATACGATTAAATAAGATTTAACTTAGTAATTAATCGTTAAATTACTAAATTAGTTGAGGTTTTGAGATAGAGGTAATTAGTTCATTATATTTACAAGGAGTTGTAAAATAAATTAACCATGCATTGTGGGACCCATTATATATTGATATAATGGTAAAATATTACTTAAAATGTTAAGTACATATTATTTATTTAATTGAGTCATATAATTGTTATACGATCAAATTAACACTTACTTATACAAGATAATTAACCATATGATCAATAAGTATTTGTGAGACAAATATCAAAAATCAAAATGGACCAAACTAGGCCATAATGGCCGGTTAGATTGTAGTTACATGGTGATGATTGTTGTTCTTGTTTTCACTCTTTAGTTACCAATTGAAAGTGACATATCAAGTAGTAATAATCATCACTTATACTACAACACTCCACTCTAATGCATGTGATCAAATTGAACAAAATAAGAGTCCTTTTTTGGACAAAGTGGTCCGGCCATATGGTCCTTAAAATGAGCAATTGTCTTCATTTTTCTACTACTTCATTTTGTGCAATTTTACACTTCTCTCTAAAATCCTTCCTCTCACTAAAAACTCTCATATACTAATATTTCCTAAGTATTACTAGAGTAGTAATATAGCCATAATATTAGTAGTATAATATCTATCTTATTATCTAGTTAATAATAAGGGTAGATTATTTGAGTTCATCTTGGTGCAACTTAGAGGAGATCTCCACTTTGGAGATAACTTGTGTTCATCCATATTTGTAGCTCAAGAACAACAAGAAGGAGTTCTTGTTGTGCCCTTATATTTTCCATATCAATGTGAGGAAATTTCTTCTCTTATATAAATGTCTTTATATTTTCTTGCATGTTACATAGATCATTAAATACTAAATTAACAAGTAATTTAGCAACTAATTAGAGGAGTCTAATTAAGGTCTATGGACTTTCAATGCATCAGCCACAGGATCGATCATGTATGCCATGATATGCACACGTCCAGACGTGGCATATGCATTGAGTATGACGAGTCGGTACCAAGGCAATCCAGGTGAAACACACTGAATTGCTGTTAAAAACATCCTTAAGTACTTATGAAGGACTAAGGATTGGGTATTGACTTATGGAGGAGATACTAAGCTATGCGCAATCTGTTACGCGGATGCTAGCTTCCAAACGGATCGAGATGACTCGAAATCTCAGTCTGGATTCGTCTTTACTCTTAATGGCGCTGCGGGCAGTTGGAAAAGTTCCAAACAAAGTGTTATAACAGATTCTACAACTGAGTCCGAGTACTATGCCGCTTCGGAAGCTGCAAAGGAAGCTATATGGATGCGTCAGTTCTTACAAGGACTAACCATAGTTCCTAGTTCAAATGACCCAATCACCATCTATTGTGATAATAGAGGTGCCATCTTCCAAGCTAAGGAGCCTAAGTCTAGCAACAAGTCTAAACATGTACATCGGAAGGCTCACATGATCCGAGATTACGTGGAGCAGAAGGAGATAGTGATAGACAATATTGCTTCGGATGACAACATCGCGGACCCTCTCACTAAACCGTTAAAATATGATAAGCATGAAGGGCACGTTATTTCCATGGGAATTAAACGTTTTTCTGAGTTGTAGTAGTTGTTTATATGGATTAGATAAATGTATCGTTTTCATATACTATTCATAACATCATCGTATTGTTTCATATTTTGTTTTTCATTTGGATTGTACGACAACATTGAACGCCACAAAGTGAACCGAATTACATTATATTTGTTTTGGTCCGTAATTGCCCACATGAGCTGATAACTCTGGCAATTATATTGTGAAGTTGATTGATGGTGGGTTCAACGAGCCATAAGTCAAATGGTTGACTGATCGATCACAGATACGAGTTATAAAGATACCTCGTAGGACATCGTAACAACGTTATGGAGTCCTAAATGTATAAGAACATTCGGTGCCAGGTCGTGGATTGGACGTCCATAGTGTTCCTAGAGTCGATTCTTTTGACTATCGACTGTCTCTTGAGATTAAGGCAGTTTTTGGGTGACTTTGGTTTCTTTCTCATGGTCGACCGTAACATGAGGCTAAGCAGATTTTTACTGGGTCATCTCATACTGTGCTTGTATCTTCAGGATTCGAGTTGAAGAAAATATCCAACCTTTATCAGGTTTTGTTATTTCTCAGGGCCACTCGAGGAGTTGTAACTGAAATGCATGGCCATGCTCGAATAATGATTTGTTTATCAGTTAGGTTAATCTCTAGTCGGGAAAACCACTCTTGATATAGATCACTTGTAAAATACAACCTTTGTGAATCAGACTTTGCAAAATATTTTACATTGAGTGGGAGAAATTTTGGATACGAGAATCGATAATCGCACATACACTTGTAAGGACAAGTGGGAGATTGTTGGAGCTAGTGTCCTCCACAGTTAGTGTGATAACGTGTATAAATCTCTTACGGGTTCACATGGTGTACTTAGTATTCTTATCAGTTGATTAACGTTTATCGATAACGGTTGACTTGCTAGAAGTTTGACGTTATTGTCATTTTAATGGCGGTGATCAACTGGTCCCTAAAAGTCACACCTAAGGGATGTGTTTGAGAGATATGATTATATGAAAAATATAATCATATTGATGCCTTATATGACTAAAAGGTTAGTCGAAGTATATGACTAAAAGGTTAGTCAATGTAATGATGATACGGTTATTTAATACGATTAAGTAATATTAGCTGAGATGAATTAAATGTTAATTCGTAATTGAATATAAACTGTTATATCTAATTGATGTATATAATGTAATTATTTAATACGATTAAATAATGTAAGCTTAAACGAATTAAATGTTAATTCGTAATTAAAAATAAACTGTTATATTTAATTAGCAAATTAGAAATATACGATATTTATAGTTGACGTATATATTATACGATATTGTCATAATAAATGATGTCAGACCGATATTAATAAATCGACTACACGATGTTGTATGGACTTATTAATATGTGACAACATAAATGACAATAATGATACATACACATTTTATACATTAAAAAAAAAGGCTAACAACCTAAAAACAAGTAGAGGAAAAAGAGGGAAGACTCCTCTCCTTACTCTACTACTTGGACGGTTAAAGGGGAGGGGAAGAGAAAAAAAATTAAGATTTTTATCAACTCTTTCTCTACATTTCTTATCATTACTTTTTCACAAAAATTATTAGTAATTTTTGTATTCATTCTAGCACAAGAAAGCGGCATTTCTCGGAGCATCTTGAGTGCCACGATTAGGAGAATATCGATCTCGATATTTGTTCTTAGGCCATATTGCTAGGACTGGAGGTTGATCCTAATCTCTATGTTTTATATTATGCATTTCGTTTATGACTCGCATTTCATATATTTTGATTTCGTTATAATCCTTAAATTTCATGATGAAATATACCGATATTTCCCACTTTTAAATCGATTGAATTAGTTAATTGTGTAGTGGTCAAATGTGGTCGGTCATGCAACGTGACGGGTACTCAGACGGATTTGAGCTTACGTGTTCGATTGATCAAGCACGGAGGTGTCGAAAGCTTGGAGAAAATTCTAGAAGCAAAGAGAGAAGAGAAGGGCGGAACACTCGTGTGCCAAAAAAGTGAGATCAAAGCTCTCCTTTTATACTAGAAAATATGAAGAGTTTCAGAATAACTCAAACTTATGACGAAAATATTCTGAAAATGGAGAAAACATGCTGGAAAAGGGGCGCAGCAGGAGCTGCGATCCTTCAAAGGGACGCAGCACCTACTGCATTATTTCCCAGAGGTGTCCTTTTACGGAAGAAAGATTTCCACGTTTCTATTATGGAATTGCGGTAGATCTATACTTCCTTTTAAAAAGATACGAGATATATTTTACCAAAAAAATAGAATTTAAAAATGTAATAAATATCCAGAATATTCTAAAGCGTTCCGACTCGGCATTTTAAAACGGTTTCTAGAAAATGAAGCGGTTTTCGACCCGGACTCCTAATGAACTCTAATGACTGTCAAAACGACCGTACCGGTGCGTAGATGATGACCAAGGGGTAGACACAAGTGTTTGAGCTACCACTTGACGATAAACGTATGAACTGTCATAAATCATTTCGCGTACCAAACATGCGACCCAATCATCACTGAGTAGTTGGCGGAAGGTGTAGAACTGAGGTATCTACACTATTTATATGTATCCAAAACTCAAACGCATTTGTATCACGAGCATAAATTCATCACCAAACATCATTCTACTTAACATGTGGGTATCAAACCAAATTAAGCAATGATAGAACAATTAATCCCTCATTAATCATTTGAATACATGTTTATGCAACAAGAAGAAGGATTAGCATTCAAAATACCCAATTCTTTCATTTTAAGACAAATGAAACACAATTTCCTCAATTAACACGTGAGAGTTATGAATTCAAGACAATAATTAACAAAGAACTCATCTTTGTGATTTATTACTACTCTAGTACACGTAAGAAGCACAAAAAATGCGATATCGAGTAACCCGTGTACATTACTTCTCTTCCTCTATCGAGAAATAATCTTTCTTCGAATCTTCTAGGTCTCCACCTAAAAATTACTATAAAAAGATGAGGAATTCTCATCCTTGAGAAAGATGGGTAAAACAAAAACATGAGATAGATCACACATAACTTACCTAGAAAGGTAGAGGAGAAGAAAAGGTAAAGAATGAACTAAAAAGTATTGGAATTGGGTAAAAGATGAAGGAGGTGTGAAGGTTTGAAGTTTGAGTGAAAAAATAAAAGGTCTAAGTCTCATATTGGTTTTACCCACTTGGAATTTCGAGTAGAGTCCGATTATGGGCATATAATGAACTGAAATGCGACAGTTCTACCTAACAATCTAAATAGCTAGTTAAATCTAATATTAAGGGTAACTAATAATATTAATAATAAAATATTAAATAAAATTTAATCGCTAATTTCGTGGATATTTCAATAAACCCCTCCTTTTAAAATGTTTCATTATTTACGTATGTATTATTCAAGATGTAAAAACGTTTGATTTATCAAAACAAAATTTATCAAACACTTCATATTTAATAATAACCCGAGCTTTTGCAAAATATAGCTTATTGATTTGCACACCTTCCTCGCCTGTTAACTTCATCGTTAATCAATTATTTATAATAAAAATGTTTGATTTATCAAAAAAAAATAATAATTAATATATTAATTATTAAAAAAATAATAATTAATATATGAAGGCCCCGTGCTTGACGAAAAAGTAAGGCTCGAAATCTGGGCAAGTGTATTATAATTCACGGTTTGGATCAAATTGTCATCAAAGGAAAAGACATATTTTTTCAACTTGGTTGTTCAAGTGATAACTTGCTATAAAGATTGAAAAATTGATCATTAGAACTAGGGAAGTCAATGTGGCGGATACAAGTGGATACCACTCCGCACCCACCACAATTGAGGCGGGTATGAGTACAAAAATTGTACGCCGCCTTGAGTAGTGGGGCGGGGATGATTTTTGCGTCTTACACACTTCATACCCGCCTACCCGCCAATCATTAAAAAAATTAGTAGTATTATGTTGATAATAGCTACTTTATAAAGTTTTTTTTCTAACTTCTTTGTAAGAAAAGTAGAATGATAAAGATAAAATTAAAAAATTGAAATTTCATAGTGATTAAATCAACTTTAATGAAAAAAATATAGCGAATAAAATTATGGTGTAGCGGATCAATGGGTATGTGAGGGTAGGTATAGTTTTATATTTCTTCCCGTTGAGGCGGGTATGGATTTGGAAACTTATACCCATCATGGGTGGTGGGGCGAGAATGTGTAAAAGAGTATCTTGATAGGTATAGGTACGGGTGAGCCTATATCCATCACCGCCCTGCCCTAATGACATTCCTAATTAGAACTGAACGCTTGTTTTCCGAGCTCTTAACTAAACAAGGCTTGAGCCACCGTTGTCTATAAAAGGGTTAAATCTATTGTACAAGTGTAAAAAATTCGGCTTATTCGGCTATATATTTTTAGTTAAAACAAATAGAACAATAAGCATAAAATAGGAAGTGAGTTCGATAAAAGAAAACAAAAAGTTCCCTTTATTGTTTTTCGAAAACATGAACTAATCGTTCTTTAGTATATGTAAGTGATTACTGGTTAGGGATACTTGATTGCTTAATTAATAAATTAAAGGGGATTTGTATATTCATATATGGTAGCTAGTGAATGGAGTGTAAGTGAGATTAGGGACCATAGCTCCCAAAAGCAGCAAATTGTGGGCCTCGTATCATGCTTACTTGGGGAGCAGTAGCCAAAAGCCCTCGTATTGTTTATTTCTCTTCTCTACATTTTTAAAAGCCGTTGTTTTCTTTTAATGGGGTGTGATGAAAGTGGTGGTTGAAGCAGTTATTGATCTTTCGTCGCTAGAGGCGGTACATTATCTTATGTCATTAACAAGGTTGGCAAGAGCGGGCTCAATAAATTAGTCAACCTGCTATTCAACGTCGACAAATTACTAAATAACGTCGATAAAAAATAATGAACTACCTAAAACGTCCCTTTTTCTAACTTTTCCTTTATAACTCCCAACACCAACTCTTTTCATATAATTACCAAAACAGAAAATCGCTCACCAAAAATTTAAAAACCGTTTTTGAAATATATTTTTTCCATCATCATCGTTTCACTTCCAACACCACCGCTTCAATTCCAACAATTCCGCCACCAAGTTCAACGATTCGACAATGTAAGTGCTCTTGATTACTTGAAGTTTGTTTTTGTTTTAGTAATTTGTTAGAAGATTTAGATTTATCGTAGTTTTAATTATTGTTAGAACGGTATAGATCGATCTCCCGAACCATAGCCAATGTATGACGGAAAAATTGAAAAAAAAAAATGACGACTGAATTGGGAGTGGAACAATCACGTCCAGACCTAGGTCCAGGCGTGACGGTTTCACGTCCAGACCTAGGATTGGGCGTGATGGTTTCACGTCTGGACGTGAAACTGTCACGCCCAAACCTAGGTCTGGACGTGAAACCTTCACGCCTAGACCTAGGTCTGGACGTGATTGTTCCACGCCTAGTTCAAAGCCGATATTTTTTTTTTGTTTTTTTTTGTTTTTTTCGTATTTCCGTAAGTTAAATTCGTCGTTATTGTTTTAAAAAAATATAATCTCCGTCTTTTCGTAAGCTAAATTCGTCGGTGTTGTTTTTAAAAAATATAATCGTCAAAATTCCGTGAGCTAATTTCGTCTTTTATGAATATTAATAATCTTCTCCGGAAAGACGGAAAGTTTTTTTAACAATAACGAGCATATTACCGTTGTTAAGAGTTAAAAAAAATTCCAGTCTTCCCGGAGAAAAATGTTGTCACTATTGTTAAATAAGATATAATTTCCGTCATTCCGTATCTTTCCGTAAGCTAATAGTATTGTTTAATGAAGATATAATTTCTGTCATTCCGCTATTGTTTAAAAAAAGAACTTAAATTTCTTTAAACTCAATTAATATATGTAAATCCGCTAATTTTAATTTTTATTTGTGATCAGATGGCCTTTAAAGGGAAGGGGTTATTTATTAGTCGAGTTGAAAACCGAGATGTCACCGCATCAGCACGTGATCGGAAGACGAACCCGATTGTGAGTGAGGTAGCTCCGGTAGTTGGAGAGGGTAGTATTCATTCGTGGACTGATGATGACTTTGCGGAGGCGCATCGAGTTGTGGAAGAGGTTGAGGAGGAGGTGGAGCAAGATGGGTCGCATGAGTCTTGTGGCTCACGCTTGAAGGTAAGACGGGTGGAGAAGGGTCGTTGGGGACGGGGTTCGGAAGGTAGTTCTAATAGCGTAATGGCCCTAAAGAAAAAGAAGTCGGGCAAGGACACCTCTTGGATCATTACAGATCCTGTCCCTGGTAAACCACTTGTGACAACCCTCGCGAATGCGGAAATAAAAGATAACAAGCATGTGATTTATATAGTGGAAAATACGGTGTTTTTAAAATTTTTTACATGCAAATAGAAAAGTACGAGGAATGTCAATAATTACAAAACAAAGTATAATATACTACAAGAGACGAAGTCTCTCAAAATGTTAACAAAAGACAAAGTTATTTAGCAACTAGCTAAGGAACGTCTAGAGGTGAATCATCCAGGCCAACGCCCGCTAGCTTACACCCGAACCCAAAATACCACAAGCAAAAAGCCATACAATCAAGCCATACAATCAAGCCACAGTCAGTGGGGAGTAACTCCGGGTTCTCCCAGCCATATCACAATAAACATACTTAAATGGTAATACGAAAGTAGAAGCATGCATATATAAATATACATGTGAAATACGAGAAGGATAAATAGGCAATTCAATATATAAAGATAAGAGCTCATGAAGTACAAATCCGTAACCATCATACTACAGATAGACTCGGGAAGACACTCTTAGGCAACCATATACACTGACTAGGGCTTGCATCTCACCGTTAGCGGCGTAAGTTTGATAAGATTGAGACTCGACAAACAAACCATGCCAAGTCATCCAATGGTTCACAAGTAATCAATCATATAATCATCCATTCAAACGTACAATAAGTTGACAACATCTCTCACGGTAAATGACACGCAGTAGCACCGTGTACATGGCAAGTATGATTAAAATCGCATCCACGGGATAAACATTTCCCTGAACGCATACACGATTCAATACATTTCGTATATCTAGACTAATTTCCTCCCGGTAGGACGACGATATAAATATCCGATCCTAGTCTAAACCTGGCCAGACTCTCGAAATAACATTTTCCGATTAGACATGCGATAAACGTTTTGTTGGAGTAAGTGTCCTCCACAATAGTGCATTTATATAATAAATCTCATTTTGGAATATTAGTGGGATGACTAGTATTTTGATACTCCACGTCAGTTGATTAACGTAAATCAATAACGGTCAGCTGACTAGAGTTAGACGTTATTGTCGTATGACGGCGGTAATCAACTGACCCTTTTCGGTCACACCTATAGGATGAGACCCAAACAGAAATCAAATTATTTGTATACGATACATATTAATTAGTACTTTATATATATATTTGATATATGTTTAGTTACGAGAGTTATTTATTGGAAATTGAGTTACGAACTCATTCCGGATAAGTTTATTAGTCAATTATACGATAATTAACTGAATAAATTTTACGTCTTATTTTAATATGATTGAATAAGATTTAATTTAATGATTAATAGTTAATTCATTAAATTAGTTGAGGTTATGCATATACTTTGATGTAGAGGTGATTAGTTAATTATATTTACAAGGAGTTGTAAAATAATCTAACTAGGCATTGTGGGACCCATTATATATTGATATAATGATAAAATATCACTTAAAAGTTAAGTGTATATTATTTGTTAATTTGAGTCATATAATTGTTATATGATCAAATTAACCCTTAATTATACAAGATAATTAAACATATGATTATAAGTATTTGTGGGACAAATATCAAAAATCAAAATGGACCATATGTCACTAGTGGAGGCCGAATCCTTGTAGTGTAGAACATGATGATTGTTGTTTCTGGTATTACACTACAACATGTGATCATGTCATGTTTATGACACATGATCATATTCTAATTCACATCTACACTCAACCAATTTGCATGGGATTATTTTAAGCAAATAAGGGGCCACTCATGCATGTTTTGGCCGGACCATAGTGTCCTTAAATGGACAAATTTTGTTGTTCATTTTACTTACAAGTTCATTCTTATTTGCATGCTTATCTCACTAAAAATCCTCATCTCTCTAAAACCTATCAAACACTAATATTTCCTATTACTAGAGTAGTAATAAAATCTAATATTAGTTCATCTTATCACTTGTGTTTTCTAGTCAAAAACTAAGTGATTAGTTTGGGTTCTCTCTTGGGTGCTTCTTAAAGGAGGTCTTCTAATTTGAAGATTACAAGGAGGATCATCTATTTCTTTCTAGCACAAGATCAACAAGAAAGGTGTTTCTTGTTGTGCTCATATAAACCGAAATTTCCCAATGTAAGGAAATTTCTTCTTATTTTTATTCTGCATTTTAATTTACATGCATGTTACATAGATCTTTATTAAACACTAAATTAACAAGTAATTTAGTAACTAATTAGAGGAGTCTAATTAGGGTCTATGAACTTTCACGTTTCGCATCCAAGACTCGGTCAATCATAGACGTCGTGTACCCCAAATTCGGTCAACCTTCACGAAAGAGGCGGAAAAGAGCACAAGCATCATAACAAGCGGTACGCTACATGCAATGACACCACCTCGCAAGTATACAATATTTGACGGCCGGGTCGATCAACGCAAAGCATTCGCCTCCCAACAACGTCGTCATATGCCCACTAACATATGCAATTAAGCAGTAAGGATACACTCCTCGTTCTGACATTCCAGCCTTATGAACATGGAGGTAGCCAGGGGAATGAGAGTATAAAGCACATAACAAATAGTGCTCAAACTGTAACATGTGTAAAACTGACTCAAAGTGGGACATATCAAAAACCGTCACAAAACATGCGATACAAGCGAAGGGAACATCATATATTCGAAACATTAATATTTAAAGTCATTACGTAAATTTATACGATAAACGAACCATCGGAAATATTATAAATGAAAACATAAGTAAGAATTGCAAATGATTTGGCAGCGTGTGCCAGCCGGTCAAGGGGACCGGCTGCCGGCTACCCGGCTGGCACCCATAGTAACAACTGAAAACCAACCAAAATGCAGCGTGTCCCAGCCGGCGGGACCGGCTGCCGGCTACCCGGCTGGGACCTAAGTCATATGAGAAAAACAAAGGTAAATTGAGGTGTGTCTCAGCCGGTCGGCCGGCTGAGACATAAGGCATTAGTAAATTTTTACGTAACAACAATTAATATCCAGCCACTCCCCAGCCGGTCAGCTGACCGGCTGCCGGTCGGCCGGCTGGGGTCAAATATACACGAAAACATCAATTTTTCACTAAGGCTCATTATACAACAACATCATCTAACATCACCAATCATCCATTCTCATTATCAATTATCAACTAACAACAACCATCATCAACAACACAATTCCTATGATTACTAATCCTATTCTAAATACGATTACTAACATAGAAAACACATTAAAACACGTAAAGATATCGAGTAACCCTTCACCGTTAACTTTTCGCGTCTTCAATCGATTCCAAAGCCTTCCTCCACTAGATAGTAATCCTTATCGGGGTCTTGGAGGTCTCCACCTAAACAAAGACGACAAAAGATGAATATAATTCACCTTTGAAAAAGACGGATAAATTGAAAAGTGAGAAAGACGGTAATTTTATTACCAAATAAGATAGAGGACGATGAGAGGGAAAGATTAAGACAAACTTTAGTGAATTTAAGCGAGTAACGAAGGTGTAGCGATGATTTTAAGATCGATCAAGAATGGAGTTAGGTTTTTGGGTGGTTACTTGGTGAGGAAGAAGAAGTAAGTGGAAATGAGGGAGAGTTAGGGTTTTAAAGAGAGTATGAGGGAGTAAGTGGAAAAACTATGGGAAAAAGCCCATAAGCGACTTAAGACGTACTTACTCAGAATCTCGCGTACAGTCCGAAAACGAACTCGGATTTTCTAAAATAGACACGGGAAATTAAATTCTAGACTAAAACTAAAATTCGCTGAAAAGTATCCGTATAATATTTTTACTATAAAAATAGGGTACATTTGCTGGTGTTACACCACTTGTATCTCATGTTATACCTATCTTTGGAAGTCACATTGCCCACAAATTGTGGGACACTCCTAAAGAGGGTGGACGTTCAGTATTGACGGGTTACCATCGATTCGATAAGATGAAGGGGTTATGGGGATTTTCGGGATTACTGGACTTTCGCACCTTCGTGGGTGCATGGCTGAGCACTTGAACATGCCTCTTATTTCTTCTTTCCTTGAGAGGTGGCAATCGGACACCAACAATTTTCACATGCCATTCGGAGAGATTACCATACTTCTTCACGATGTTGCACAAATCTTAGGTATCCGAGTGGATGGTGATGCTTGTAAGGTGGAGAGCGGTGACGGTAATTTGGTTGATCCTCTTTTCTTTGTTTGTGGCTACTTTGGAAGGCCATCGGCTGAGCAGTTGATGTTGCCTATGAGTGGTAAGAAGACCCCTGTTTACAGGGGTGGAGGTATTTTTGTGGAGGCGGTTACTGAGGTGGCTATAGCCAGTGCTGATAATGAGCATGCACAGGGATTTCTGGCTGTATTGTTAGGGTCGACTCTTTTTGTCGACAAATCTGGGGATAGGATACGTCCACAGTTGTTTCCTTTGTTGGGTGATACCAATAGTATAAAGTCATACGATTGGGGGGCCGGTACACTGGCGTATATGTATCGACAGTTGGGGTTGTCTTCACGTTCAGATATGAGGACTATTGCTGGTTGGTTGTCGTTGTTGCAAGCTTGGATCTTTGAGTATTTTCCTATCTTTCGACCCGGACCACCCGCGGTTATTGAGGGTAGTTGGCCAAGTTGTAACACCCCCAATATCCTCTTAATTTAAAAATTCCAATTTCAAATAAAATAGGATAATGGGTGTGCCACAATGTAATCAAATGTGGTAATAGAACCATGATTTAAAGCAAAAAGGATAAAAGTCCATATGAATAAAAACCAAGGAGATAAAATCCGATTACAACATTTCAAATTTAGCGGAAGCAAATCAAAGTTATAAGTCTCAAAAACCATCTAATGTCTGTAAAGTTCAAACTTCAAATATTCCTTGATAGCTCGCTCTCCCCAAGAGTTCTCGACTCTACTTTCCACAAGTACCTGTCATACGATCTGCTCTCACAGTTTGTGGTCATCGCATCTCCAATCAAGGACAAAATAAAAGACGGGTCAACAATAATGTTGAGTAAGGTAAACAATCCGAAAAGAAAAATTGGTAAGTATAGAATAGTAACTTGAATTACATTTTAAAAACAATGTATGAGATATAAGAATTTTCAATAACAACATGTGGTATTTCATATAGCCAAGAAGAAATCATGAGTGTTTCCAAACTTCGAATCACATTCCTTCCAATACCTTTTCCATTTGAAAGAAAACATTTCTTTTAATAAGTTTCCATCATCGGTATACTTGGGTAGAGGCCGTATGGAGAGGGTCCCCTCGCCCTAGTCCGGATAAGACGAGGTTCCCCAAACCATGTACTAAACAGTCCAAACATCTCGAGTGTGCACACCCCTCCAAGGGCCAACCCCAAGGAGGAAGATAAGAGGACGATGTCTCGATCAACTAACCCCCACCAAAAGCTTTGTATAGGAGGTCCCTTATTTGGGACAACCTATCCCTCTACCAAAACTGTTTCAGAACTAAAATCAAAACCTTTCTAAACAATTATATCCATTTCCTTGAAATTAAACATTTCCATAACGTGTACAAAAGATCAAACGGCTTTGGTTTTCAAAACTCTTAAAAATCATAAGTCCTTCATTTCATTTCAAACACGATTCCATTTTCAAGAGATTGCACAACATCAATCATCTTCAATATTTTTTCATCACAATAATTCCAACTAATAACAACAATCATTACAAGCATATTAAATATTACAACATTCGGAACAATACTCAATAGTTCAAGAATAGTGTACGGATAAGTGTTTTCCCATAACTCACAAGGTTGCTTAGGGAGTGGTTACAACGCCTCTTCTAAAAATTCCGAGTCTAAAATATGTATAAAATATCGATTACTAATGTATCCAAGTCGGTTCTTAACTTTCTTGTTTCACATTACTTGTTTCATACGGTTTCTATTATGTTAAGTTCCGTTAACTAACTCATCCCACTCTATAGTCTATAAATATGATTTAGTATAAGACCAAAATGTATATGAATGATTTATTAATTCATTTATTGTTTGGTTTAGTCAATAAGCATACATGCAATGAAATTAAGCAAGTTATATTAACCTAACTACCCTTCACGATTTTTCAGTGGGAAACAGAAACTTTAAATTGGCGTATCTCTCTCGTTACTAATCATTTTGATAAGTGGTTGGTGGGGTTGGATTCCTCGAGATGTCCTCTAACTTTAAGTTACATAGGGCCAATGCCTAAAAAGGTCTCTAAGTAGTCCTAATTTACAGTTTAACAAAATCTGTCAGAAAACGAGTCTTAATATGTTATTAGGTGGGAAATGTTTTTAACAAACCGTAACGCCAAGATTCGAAAGTCTAACGTGCTCTTATTTCCTATTAGTTTAACATATTAAAAGGTGGGATGTTAGAAATTTTAGTAAGTATAATTTCAAAATCCTTTTATGAAGATGACAAGTTTTCACTAGTAAAACTATTACACTCATTAATCTCGTTTTTTTCCAGATTATAGAACGAACTTGTAAAAATCATAACAAATTGAAAACATCATATTTTCAGGCGTCGACAGTTTTTGTAGATTCCTTTATGAGTCTAATAACTTTAAGTCCTTGTAGGTCGAAGTCGAAAACCGAGTTTAAGATACCCAAAATCATATTTTTCGAGAAAGTGTTGGATTTCGAGACAACAGAAGTAACAATGTATAAATCCGTCTTAACAAAATGAAGTCAGTTGATTCCAGAGCCTAACATGCTCTATATTCATTGAAGTTTATTTTGGTAAAAGAGCTTGTCCTTTTTAATCCTTGAAGTTACATTTTAAGACTCAAATATTCGGACATACATATTCGGTTTGTCCAGAATCACGTTTTAGTGTATGATTGTGCATTTCCAAAAGACAAATGATAATCTGACAAAATTTTGTATACAAGTTACATACATGCAGAGGTACTACATATAGTTCTTTCACACTAAAATAACGAGTTTAAGTCTGATTTGTATTCTGTTCAATATCAACCTACAGATTTCGACACTTTAATGGTTGTTACTTGCTTAGATATATGCATGCATGAATGAAGACTTGTTTGTTGAAGTTTATAGTTTAAGAAAAATATAAGTATGTGTTTTGAAGATATTGAAAAAGAAATAAAATGGTTTTGTATGTTCCTTACATGATGAAGAACATAAGCTAGGCAAGATCCTCCACCTACAATGCTCCTTCTTCTTCCTCCTCTTCTTTTCTCTTTTTCTCCCTCTAGCCTCTCTCTAATTTTTTGTAAAATGGTGTTTGAAATCTGATGGAGTGGAGGAAATAATGAGGGTTGAGTGTTTAGGTAAGTGTGTTTTTGAGAAGAGAAAAAGAGAGTGAATGGGGAGGTGTGTGGTGTCACAAATGGGGGACAAAGGGAAAGGGAATCTTTGCATATATTAGTCCATTTTGCATGCTCAAGTAGGTAGGTTCCTAGGAATTATTATGGCTTATATTTTCCATATTTATGATTCATGGGAGACGGGTTTGGGTGGTGGAAATTTTAAATGGCGCGACGGTCTATTACGCACACAATTGTTCGACGGTTTTTACCCATTACTAACGTCACGATTTTATTTGTTCTACCTCATGTTTTATTATGTACGGATTTTATTTTATAGATATATATTTATAATGTTCCACATTAATATTTTATTATACATAACTTTCCCCAAACTCGTACTCGATTAACAACGAAGCGATAACTATATCGCCACTAGATCTTCTATTTTATCTCCATTGATTTTACTCTTTTAAAATCCTATATTGCTAAATTCAATTACGCTTAATTTTTAATTTCCTTTTATCTCTATTGACAAATTTTAAGGGTATTACACAACGGCCCACTGTTGGAATCATGTTGCATGTTGGTCCTTTTCCTCAGACTGAGAAGAAGTTGTTGGAGTATCGAGGTATTCTAGACGGTCTTACCGCTGGTTCTGTTATGTGGGAGCCGTATGGTCCCCGCCAAGAGGAGTGCTATCCTCGTACCCTTTTCTCCGGTTGTGTACGGTTCATGGACATCGTCAAACCGTACCAACCCGATCGTTGTTTATGACAGTTTGGGTACAAGCAGATTATACCTGTAACACCCGCAAATATACCCTATTTTTATAGTAAAAATATTATACATATACTTTTCAGCGAAATTTAGTTTTAGTTTAGAATTAGATTTTTCCGTGTCTAGTTAAGAATTTCCGAGTTCGTTTTCGGACTTTACGCAAGTTTTCGAGTAAGTTACGTCTTAAGACGTTTATGGGCTTTTTCCCATGATTTTCCACTTACTCCCTCATATGCTCCCTTAACCCTAAACTCCCTCCTCACACTCAACATCTCCTTCTTCCTCACCAAGTAACCACCAAAACCCTAACCTCCATACTTGCTCAAGCTAAATATCGTTACTACTCCTTCATTACTCGCTCAAATTCAATAAAGTTCGTCTTATTCTTTCCCTCTCATCGTCCTCTATCTTAATTGGTAATAAAATTACTGTCTTTCTCGCTTTTCAATTTATCCGTCTTTCTCAAAGGTGAATTATATTCATCTTTTATTATCTAATTGTAGGTGGTGACCTCCAAGACCTCGACAAGGACTACTACTTGATAGAAGAGGGCCTAGACGAGGATTGAAGACGCGTAAAGGTAACGGTGAAGGGTACTCGATATCTTTACGTGTTTTTAATGTGTTTTCTATGTTAGTAATCGTATTTAGAATAGGATTAGTAATCATAGGAATCTTGTTGTTGGTAATAGTTGATGTTAGTTGATAATTGATAATAAGAATTGATGATTTATGATGATAGTTGATGTTGGTTAAATGTTCATGTGAGTTATGTGATGATTTTCGTGCACTTTAGACCCCAGTCGGCCGACCGGCTGGGGAGTGGCTGATGTTGAATTGTGTTACGTAATAAACTTTGGTGTTATATAGGTCTCAGTCGGCCGACTGGCTGAGACACATACCATTTTTACTTCATTTTCTCGTATGACTTTGGTCCCAGCCGGGTAGCCGGCAGCCGGTCCCTTTGACCGGCTGGGACACGCTGCATTTTGGTTGGTTTTCAATTGTTACTATGGGTGCCAGCCGGGTAGCTGGCAGCCGGGCCCCTTGACCGCCTCGCACCTGCTGCCAATCCTTTGTGATTTCTTTCTTACGTTTTCATTTATAATATTTCCCATGGTTCATTTATAGTATAAATTTACGTAACGACTTTAAAAATTAATGTTTTGAATATATTATATTCCATTCGCTTGTATCGCATGTTTTGTGACGGTTTTTCATATATCCCACTTTGAGTCGGTTTTACACATGTTACGATTTGAGCACTATTTGTTATGTGCTTTGTACTCTCATTCCCCTGGCTACCTCCACGTTCGTAAGGCTGGAATGTCGGAACGAGGAGTGTATCCTTACTGCTTAATTGCATGTGTTAGTGGGCATATGACGACGTTGTTCGGAGGCGAACGCTTTGCGTTGATCGACCCGGCCATCAAATGTTGTATACTTGCGAGGTGGTGTCATTGCATGTAGCGTACCGTTTGTTATGATGCTTGTGCTCTTTTCCGCTTCTTTCGTGAAGGTTGACCGTATATGGTGTACTCGGCGTCTATGATTGACCGAGTCTTGGATGCGAAATGTCATCGCTTGTCGAATCGGAAAATGTTTATTCCGAGAGTCTGGCCAGGTTTAGACTAGGACCGGATATTTATATTGTCGTCCTACCGGGAGGAAATTAGTCTAGATATACGAAATGTATTGAATCGTGTATGCGTTCAGGGAAATGTCATCCCGTGGATGCAATTTTAATCATAATTTCCATGTACACGGTGCTAGTGCGTGTCATTTACCGTGAGAGATGTTGTCAACGTAATTGTACGTTTGGATGGATGATTTTATGATTGATTATTTGTGATCATTGGATGACTTGGCATGGTTTGTTTGTCCAGTCACAATCTTATCAAACTTATGTCGTTAACGGTGAGATGCAAGCCCTAGTGAGTGTATGGTTGGCTAAGAGTGTCATCCCCGAGTCTATCTATAGTATGATGGTTACGGATTTGTATTTCATGAGCTCTTATCTTTATATATTGAATTGCCTATTTATTCTTTTCGTATTTCACATGTATATTTATATATGCATGCTTCTACTTTCGTATTACCGTTTAAGTATGTTTATTGTGATATGGCTGGGAGGACCCGGAGTTACTCCCCACTGACTGTGGCGTTCATGTTTTTCATGGATGAACAGGTTGCTTGATTGGATGGCTTTTTGCTTGTGGTATTTTGGGTTCGGGTGTGAGCTAGCGGGCGTTGGCCTGGATGAATCACTTCTAGACGTTGTTTAGCTAGTTTGCTAATAACTTTGTTACTTGATAACTTTTTGAGAGACTTCGTCTCTTTGTAGTATATTCTACTTTGGTATGTAATTATTTGACATTCCTCGTATTTTACCTTAGCATGTAAAAAGTTTTAAAAACACCGTATTTTCCGCTATATAAATCTGTGGGAAATATCGGTATACTTCCCTTTAAATTTTTCGGATTATAATGAAATTATAACTATATGAATTTCTAGTCATAAATGAATTTGCATAATATAAAACAAGAGATTAAGAAATAACCTTCGGTCCTAGTAAAAGGCCTAAGAACAAATACCAAAGTAGGTATTCTCCTAATCGTTGCACCCAAGATGGTTCAAGAAATGTCTTCGTCGTGCTACAACAAATACCCAAAAATTACTTCTAATTTTGTGTGTATATTAATGATGAGTATGAAGATGAATGAGAGAGTTAAAAATCAGAATATTCTTCTCTCTTTACACCCTTGTGCCGTCACCTTTTAGAGTCAAATTAGGGTTATCAGAAAAACTTATTTTCTTCCCTATTTGAGCCGTGAGATCTAGAGAAAGAAGGAAAAAACCTAGTTTCCTTATTTAACTCAACCTCTATTAGGTAGTTAGCATCTCATTTTAATATGTACATAATGTAATATGTATTCTAATTATTACTAGTAATGGACCGTCACATAAACCGAGTAATACCGGACCAATACACTATAATAATATCGTGTAATACATATCCGCCAACTTAAATATAACAGTTTACATTTAGTTTAGACCAACATTATATACATTGATTAAATATAACATTTTATATTCAATTACCAGCTAACATTATTTAATCGTTATTAAATAATCGTATCATTATCTCATTTACTAACTTTTTAGTCAAATACATCGACTAACCTTTTAGTCATTTAATAAGGCATCAATATGATTATTTTCTCAAATAATCACATCTCTCAAACACATCCTTGAGGTGTGACTTTTAGGGATCAGTTGATCACCGGCATCTGTAAGACAATAACGTCAAATTTATCTAGCAAGCCAACCGTTATCGATAAATGTTAATCAACTGATTATAATACAAAGTATACCCTGTGAACCTTAGCTGTTATCACACTAACTGTGGAGGACACTAGTTCCAACAATCTCCCACTTGTCCTTACAAGTGTATGTGCGATAACCGATTCTCATATCCTTAAATTTCTCCCACTCAATGTAAAACAATTTGCAAAGTCCGCATTCACAAAGGTCGTATTTTACAAGTGATCAGTATCAAGAGTGGTTTTCCCGACTAGAGAGTAACTCAACTGATAAACGAATCATTATTCGAGCATGGCCATGCATTTCAGTTACTACTCCTCGAGTGGCCCTGAGAAATAACAAAACCTGATAAAGGGTTGGATATTTTCCTCAACTCGAATCCTGCAGATGTAAGCACAGTATGAAATGACCCAGTAAAAATCTGCTTGGCCTCCTGTTACGGTCGACCGTGAGAAAGAAACCAAAGTCACCCAAAAACTGCCTTAATCTCAAGAGACAGTCGATAGTCAAAAGAATCGACTCTAGGAACACTATGGACGTCCAATCCACGACCTGGCACCGAATGTTGTTAAAACATTTAGGACTCCATAATGTCGTCAAGAATTACAATGTCCTACGAGGTATCCTTATAACTCGTATTTGTGATCGATCAGTCAACAGTTTGACTTATGGCTCGTTGAACCCACCATCAATCGACTTAACAATATAATAGCCAGAGCTATCAGCTCATGTAGGCGATTACGGACCAAAACATATATAATGTTATTCAGTTCACTTTGTGGTGTTAAAAGTTGTCCATACAATCCACATGAAAAACAAAATATAAAAACAGTACGATGAAGTTATTATTAGTATATGAAAAAGATGTATCTAATTCATACAAACAACTAATACAACTCAGGAACACGTTTAATTCCCATGGAAGTAATGTGCCCTACATGCTTATCATGTCTTAACGGTTTAGTGAGAGGATCTGCTATGTTATCATCCGTAGCAATCTTGTCTATCACTATCTCCTTTTGCTCCACGTAATCTCTGATCATGTGAGCCTTCCGAAGTACATGTCTAGATTTGTTGCTAGACTTAGGCTCCTTAGCCCGGAAGATGGCACCTCTATTATCACAATAGATGGTGATCGGGTCATTCAAACTAGGAACTATGGCAAGTCCTTGTAAGAATTGACGCATCCATATAGCTTCCTTTGCACGCAGCCTCTGAAGCGGCATAGTACTCGGACTCAGTCGTAGAATCTGCTATAACACTCTGCTTGGAGATTTTCCAGCTGACCGCAGCGCCATTAAGAGTAAATACGAATCCAGACTGAGATTTCGAGTCATCTCAATCCTTTTGGAAGCTAGCATCTGCGTAACCGGTTGCGCAAAGCTCAGTCTCTCCTCCATAAGTCAATACCCAATCCTTAGTCCTCCGTAGGTACTTAAGGATATTTTTAACAGCCATCTAGTGTGTTTCACCTGGATTGCCTTGGTACCGACTCGTCATACTCAAAGCATATGCCACGTATGGACGTGTACATATCATGGCATACAAGATCGATCCTATAGCTGATGCATAAGGAATTCGACTCATGCGCTCGACCTCTTCAGATGTCTTGGGTGCCTGAGCTTTACTCAAATGCATCCCAGACGTCATTGGAAGATACCCCTTCTTGGAGTTTGTCATGTTGAACCTTTCAAGAATCTTATCTATATAAGACTCCTGAGTGAGTGATAACATCCGTCGTGATCTATCTCTGTAGATACGGATTCCCAATATGCGCTGTGCCTCGCTTAGATCTTTCATCTGGAAATGGGTCTTTAACCATACCTTAACCGAAGATAAGAGAGGAATATCATTCCCTATCAAGAGTATGTCATCGACATACAATATCAAGAAAATGATTTTACTCCCACTCGACTTAACATATAAGCATGGTTCCTCAACCGATCGAGTGAAACCATTTGTTTTTATGACTTGGTCGAAACGATGATTCCAACTCCGAGAAGTTTGCTTAAGTCCATAAATGGAACTGTGACAACCCTCGCGAATGCGGAAAGATAAAACATACAAGCATGTGAAATGATATGCGGAAATACGGTATTTTAAAAAACCTTTAAACATGCAAGATATATATAACACGAGGTGTGTCAAAATGTTACAAACTAAATACGGAATATACAATAAAGAGACGGGGTCTCTTCAAATGTTAGCAAAGAACAAGTGTTTAACAAAAACTAGCTACTATCGTCTAGAGGTGAACTTCCAGGGACAACGCCCGCTAGCTCACACCCGAACCCCAAAATATCGTATCCAAAAAGTCATCCATCGCAAGCAACCTGTTCATCCATGAAAAACATGAATGCCACAGTCAGTGGGGAGTAACTCCGGGTTCTCCCAGCCATATTACATCAAACGTACACATAAGGTAATACAAAAGTAAAGCATGCATATATATACATATCCATGTGAGTTACGATAAAAATAGATAGGCAGTACGAGATATAATGAGAAGATCATGTGGAAATCAAATCCGTAACCATCATGTTATTCAACGACTCGGGAAAGACACTCTTAGGCAATCGAATACGCTCACTAGGGCTTGCATCTCACCGTTAGCGGTATAAGATTGATAAGATTGAGACTCAACAGACAAACCAGTCAAGTCATATGATGATCACAAAGAATCCAACATATTATCATCCAAACACGAACCAAGACAATGACGGTGTCCAATCATGCAATGACCATGAACAATATCATGAACTCACGCATTCAAAGAACGACACAAGACGACAACTCTCACGGTAAATGAAACGCACTAGCATCGTGTCCCAGCAAGAATGATTAAAAGGCATCCACGGGACCGCATTTCCCTGAACTCATCACGATGCTACATTTCGTATATGTTCACTAATTTCCTCCGGTAGGACGACGATAATAATACGGTCCTAGTCTAAACCTGGCCAGACTCTCGGAATAACGTGTTCCGATTTGACATGCGATAAACGTTTCGCATCCAAGACTCGGTCAATCATAGACGCCGAGTACCCCAAATTCGGTCGACATTCACAAAAGAGGCGGAAAAGAGCTCAAGCCTCATAACAAGCGGTACGCTACATGCAAATAACACCACCTCGCAAGTACACAACATTTGACGGCCGGGTCAATCAACGCATAGCGTTCAACTCCCAACAACGTCGTCGTATGCCCACTACACTTGCAATTAAGCAGTAGGATACCCCTCCGTTCCGACATTCCAGCCTTACGAACGGAAAGGTAGCCAAGGGAATGAGAGTACAAAACACAAGACAAAATAGTGCTCAACCCGTATCATTTGTAAAAACCGACTCAAAGTGGGACATAGCAAAAACCGTCACAAAACATGTGATACAAGCGAATGAAATATCATATATCCAAAACATGAATATTATAAGTTCCTACGTAAAATTATACGATAAACGAATCATGCGAACTATTATAAATTACGAGATTTAGAAATTTCAAGAAGAAAACACAGCCGTGTTCCAGGCCGGGCTGGAGGGAGGCGGCCGGTACCCCGGCTCGGAGCACAACTACACACAAAAACGAAGTTTGGAAACTAACTAAAACAAGGGTCCATTTCAAACGGTCATAACTAGAGTTCTATATATAGGAATGCAGAAATTCCAAGTCGAGGTGATAGCTTATCCTCTTACGGTTTCAACGAATGGTCACAAGCCCAAAATAAGCAAGTAACGAAGGAGATATGATCATTCTACGAAAAAGGGTCGGTGCAGTGAATTCTCAGCCGGACACTGAACCGGCAGCCGGCCCTTCGGCCAGGACTACTTCCTACCCGAGAACAACATACACAAGTTCCATCATTTTTAATTCTCCTAATTCACTTCTAATAATTATCAACAATCAATATTCATCATCAACAATCATCAAATAACAACCATCATAAATCATAACATGATTCCTACGCTTCTAATCGTATTCTAAATACGATTTCTAACATATAAAGCATGCAAAACACGTAAATGATACCGAGTAACCCTTCACCGTTACCTTTACGCGTCTTTAATCGATTACTAAGCTTTCCTAGTAGTCTCCACCTACAATTAGGTAATAAAAGATGAATATATATTCACCTTGAGAAAGACGGATAATTTAAAAAGCGAGAAAGACGGTAATTTTATTACCAATATGGATAGAGGAAGGTAATAGGAGAAGAATGAGACGAACTTACGTGAATTTTAGCAAGTAACGAATGAGCAAGGATGATTCAAAGATCGAAAAAGCTATGGAGG
>JAIUZE010068166.1:0-13982 GCA_022085475.1 Heliosperma pusillum | reverse complement strand
GGGTAGACTTAAGCGAACCTAAGTAGGTGGTAGTCTTTCGTGTACTTGATGTTTGTTAGGTTCTAACTTGTTTGTTGATTGTGTTGAGTGATGTTATGTTTGTTTGTATCTACCGTCTTAAGGTGGATCATGTGTTACCTAGAAGAAGTATCCTCTACCAAAGATTTGAAGATTGACAAGCCTAATTGAAGTGTATTTCTTCCTCATCTATGAATTCTCTCGTCCTTATTGATTATGCTCTCTTCCTTCTATCTAGATGCTTCTTTCTCTTCCATCTTGTTTGCCTCTTGGAAATTACTCTTGATAGTTCCTTTATCTTACCATTGGTATCCTTACCTTCCTCTTGTAACATTTTTGTGGCACCATACCCTTTTGTTAGTGGCATATTGTACTTGGTCGGAAAATATTTAGACTTGGTGGAATGTTAGTGTTGGTTAGAATGAATTTGTGATTTGAGGAAAATGGTGTAGATCTAATTTCACTCTATAATGATGATTGGTTGTAACTCTAAGGAAAGGGTGGTAAGATAAGTTTGATGTTTTTAATGCTAAATGCTTGCCATGACTCATGTGTGAATAGTTCATGATATTCAATGGTGTAAGGTCGAATGAGTTGGCTATGACTTCTTAACTCATTATTAATTTAGTCTTTTGGACTTAGAAGTTTAATATGGTTTTGAAGACCATGCTTATGATAGGTCTAATTGGTGTAAATAAGAAGTTTTGAATGATATCTTGAGGTGCGAAATACTTTTGAGGTTAAGTGACGTCTTGTGGTTTCCTATTGTGTGTTTGTGAGTATAGGATTGGTGGAAAAGCATTTGGCTATAGTTCTTGGATTTAAAGATATGATCTTATCTTATGGTATCGGAGACTCGTTTGAAGTAGTAAGGTTTCGTTGTAAGTTGAACCATATTACTTGAGGATTATGATGTGAGTTATGATAGAAATACCTTGGGACGTTAATGATGATGTTTGACTTGAGGTTGTACTTTGTTAATAATGAACTCGTGGGCTATATGATGTTGATAATGATGTTTTGTTCGGTGTTCTACCTTGTGGCCGTAGGAGTTGGAAAGAGATTAGTATGGAGAATTCCTTATTGGTTCTTCGGTTTTTGAAACCTTTGGGAATGTGTCAAATTATGGAGTTGAGAGAATGTTATTATGCTTGAGTTGCAATTCCGCAATTGGGAATCCGTTTTATATGAAAGGGCGGAATAATTGGGTTGTAATCTATTTGTTAAATCTAGGTGTACCTTACTCCGATGATTTGTGGTACGATGGTCCCTTGTAATAGACCTTTGTTTGGGATGAGTTGCTTTACTATCACCCTAAGTCTGAAAGGAGAAATTTTGTGGATTAAACCTTAAACCTTTACTCGTGCCATCATTCCTTTTCATTTCCATTCTTGAATGTTTTTTGTCAAGATTGATCTTTAAGAAATCGCATGCTCGTATCTTATTTCTTACTCGGATAGCTTCATAACGCCAATATCTGCTTTGTCTCTTCCTTGAGTTCGTTATTTTCAGCGTTCCTCTCTTGTAATCTCGTGCCTTATTTATTCCCGTGTTCTCCTTGAGATTCCTTATCGTTTTCTATCTCGTTGCTCCTTCATCTTTTCTCTAGTGGATTGGATATTCCGTTGGTAAAGCTAAGAGAATAAGTGTAATGTATTTTGGAATTCTTTAGCTAGAATATGTGTCTTTGGATTGAGCAAATTTCATGTTGTATTTGTTCATGGGAAATAGGACTTAAGCTCTAGGATGAATCCTAATAGTGATAATGTATCCTCTCTTAGTGGTTTTAGATTTGGAGCTTGGTATTGAAGTGCTATTTTGAAAATTGAGTTGATCATGATAATAGTTCGTTGTTGTTGGGTATTATAACGGTTGCTTGGTATGTCATTTGGGAGTTAGATGTCTTTAATTGGTGGATTCTAAAAGAGACTTTGCTTTAGGGAAATTGAGCCGGTACCCAAAGTTTGAGGAGTTTTGTCATAAATGAAAATCGATTCATTTTGAGTTTTAGATGATCTAGAGGAATTGAATGGTTGTCTGATTGCCAAGTGATTGGCCATTTGTGGTTTGGAATTTGTAATTTTCTTGTATTCTTAAGGGATCATAGTTTGGGATTGAGAAATGTTCGTTGCAAGCTTTGGATAGTGAGTGCTCGGTTGTTATGGAATATAGAGTTAGAATGGTGAACTCATTTATCTTGAGGATTATAATCACCATAGTTTGCTAATGTGACAATTTATATTTGAGGCTTCGAGCGTAGTAATGATCGCATTAAGGATGTTATGACGTATTAAAGAATCCTTATAACCGATAATGGATTGTGGATTTTCCCTTGTCGTGAGACTTTGGATGAGGCTAGTTGAAACTTAGATAATTATGTTTGTTGCTTTGATTGTGTTTTGACTTTCGAGGATGAGAAAGTTCTTTGTAAATTTAGGATAATGAATTTTGGAATAAATTGGATCAGAGGATTTTATGGTAAGGACCATTCACTTTGTGGTTGTTAGTAGATATGGTCCCCTAAGATGAGAGTTCTTTGGTTAGTGGTCTCAGATAGTGTATGATGAATCTAAGGATTTTATAGTACGTTAAAGGACCTCTCCTACAGATTACAATCTATGGACCCTAGTAGATGCTAATTAGGTTTGAATGGTTATGATTGATGACTTGAGCTCTCGTGGTTATGAAGGATTTTAGTAGAAATCAAATGATTGAAAATGTTGAGGTATAACTTGGGTAAATTACATCCTCTTGAGGATTAGAGTATCAGTAGAGTTAGTACTATCGAGTTCTTGTAGATCTTCGTGCCGATTTCATCGTGATCTTCCTATCCCTAAGAATTCGATTTGTTTTGTTTTTGCGTGTTTTGTATATATTTTGTTATCGTGATTTGTGAACTTAATGTTCGAGTCGCTCTATGTACGTGTAATGTCTTGTTATTTGATTTTATCTTTGATAAAACCTTCAAATTTCCATATTATATTTCAAATTTAGCGTTTCAAAGAAGTCTAAAGATGCTTTTTGTACCTCCTTTTTGGAAAAAAAAATAGATTTCTTTCGCTTTTATATTTGGATTTTACGTTTGGTTGGATGTTTGCACTTGTTATTGGAGACGTCTGATAACTAGTCCTGCACTGACTAACGTTGTTTTGAATTTCGATTTCACTATTTTGACTTTAATTTGATTTGGATAATTTGAGTTCTCGTTCGCGACGGGCACTCTTGAGATCCGTAAGTAAAGTTTCACACTTATGAAAATTCTCCTTAAACCGTTTTCGAGAAGAACCTCGTTTCATAAATGTTTTCCTTGTAAAAGCTTTCTTGTTAATTCTTAAAACCGATTCTTGTCCTTGATACTTTTGTTTTCTACTCTCAAGTTTCGAGGACGAAACTTTTTAAAAGGTGGGGTGATTGTAACACCCGCAAATGTACCCTATTTTTATAGTAAAAATATTTTACGGATACTTTTCAGCGAATTTTAGTTTTAATTTGGAAATTATTTTTCCGAGTCGAATTTAGAATTTCCGAGTTCGTATTTGGAATTTCCGTGAGATTTCATGTGAATCCCGTCTGAAGGCGATTTTGACTTTTTCTTGACTTTTCCACTTACTCACCCTACATATACTCCCTCATACTACTCCTAACCTAATTCATACTCACACAAACACAACATTTCTTCATCACTAAGAAAACCAAAACCCTTGCCTCCATTTTTGATCCAAGCTTAGATTCGTCATATCTCATTCGTTTCTTGCTCAAATTCACGTAAGTTCGTCTTATTCTTCCCCTCTTATCTTCCTCTATCCGTATTGGTACTAAAATTACCGTCTTTCTCGCTTTTCAATTTATTCGTCTTTCTCAAAGGTGAATTATACTCATCTTTTGTCGTCTTTGTTTAGGTGGAGACTTTCTAGACCCGGGAACCTTCCCAGGAGGTCACCCATCCCAAGACTACTCTCAGTCAAGCACGCTTAACTTTTGAGTTCTTTTGCATGGATGACCAGAAAAGAAAGTGCACTTTGTTGATATGAGTAGTACTTTCAATCCTTTTAAGCACTAGTCATTTAAGCCTCTCAATGGACCTCTTCAACTATTGTGGGGTGTTACAATCACCCCCACTTGAAGAACGCAACGTCCTCGTTGCGCCTGGGAGCATAACCGCTAACCAGAATCCTCCCCCGCTAGGTTGGTGATCACAATGGAGCGTATAACAACTGCCTCCATCACCAGACGGTCGCAGGGTTGCTCTGATACCATTTGTGACACCCCGGCCCAAACCTTGGGTCGGGAGCGGTCACTCATGATAGCTCTCCAGGCTGTGTACATGGCCCACAGATCAACACGGGTCCTTTCCAGCGCATTTTGTCCTCACTCATGCACATCCCGGGAACCTTCCCAGGAGGTCACCCATCCCAAGACTAATCTCAGTCAAGCACGCTTAACTTTTGAGTTCTTTTGCATGGATGACCAGAAAAGAAAGTGCACTTTGTTGATATGAGTAGTACTTTCAAACCCTTTAAGCACTAGTCATTTAAGCCTATCAATGGACCTCTTCAACGAACGTGGGGTGTTACAGAGTACGCTTGATCTTGACATTTGACAAACTACATATATTGTAAGGTAGAACCTCCTTAGACTGGTACATCCATACCCAGTCTCATCTAGGTGTGTGTAGTTCTCCTTGTGATGTGTGTCATGTCAAAACGCATAAGTATGGTTCTCATTTCATTTCTATAAGCATTGTATTCATGATTCACTAAGATTTGAAGCCTTTTTCACTTTAATTTACCCCTCAAAATTAGCCCCTTCATACAATTGCTTCACAAAATAATAGCTACAAACAAAAACTGCCTACCTTTTGAGCTAGTAGCTAGACTATGGTGTGTGGGTGCTCTTTTGAGAACATTTGTTCTTATCTGTCAAAGTGAATTGGGAAAACGAAAAAGTTCAAGAAGCGAAGTTGTGTTCAGAAAAGAAAAAAGAGAAAAAAAAGAATAGAAAAATAGAAAAATCAAAGAAAAAGAAAGAAAAAGAAATAAGAAAAGAAGTTATGAGTATCTCCTAAAAATGTCAAATCAATAGAAGGAGTTTACTCTTATGTTTCGTGTGAAATAAGCCAATCTGTTCACTCTGGCTTCATTTATCATCTTTTGGGAATTAATCGAAAGTTTGGATTGAGTATCCATTTATCATTGGTCAGTTGCTAGCTCATTATAACCTTCACATGACCATAACTATTTGTCCACCTTTCACCCATTTCCCAAAGCCTTCTTCTTATTTTCGGCTTCTTTTCTATGTGCATTGTGATCTTTGACTTGTGTTTTGAATTGTTTACCATATTAGACCGCGGACACATTTTCATAAGTCGTAGATAGGTGAGTGTCTCAAAACATTTACACAAAAAGAAATCACCTTTTACATACAATGAGTGTTCGAGTGTACCGTGAGAGTCCATTTGTCAAAAGATCATGCAAGAGCCGAAATTCTGTAGTGAAATCCTTTGCGCTACGCCGTTATGTAAATCTCAGCCATTTTTATGTATCATTCTTGCCCACGTTGCTTTTGGGTTATGATTCATTATGTTTTCAAAGCTTTATGTTGAGATTTGTTTCTTGATGGTATAGTAGCCAATGCTTGCAACCTTGTCCTGGTATTTTTTGTTATGTTTGCTTGAGGACAAGCAAAGGTTTAGCTTCGGGGAGTTTGATAAGTGAATATTTGTATGATTTTAACCCCCAGTTTAGCTCGGTTTTGTATGTCATTTGTGCTTTGTTAAGCCATTTTATGAGCTAATATCGTCTTCTAGGCGAATTCCTGTGTTCTAACTTGTTTTGTAGGGAAAGTGACATTTCTACGACCTTTTTCTATATTCCCGAGCATTTGTCTAGAACCCAACGATTCGAAGAAGAAAGCTTGACCATGTGTAAGGCATTTCAAGAAGGTTCACTAACTTAAGAGAGAGAAGAAGCAAAGATGGTTTCGTAGTTGTCGGAAGACCAATCAATTAGACGGGAGAATTCATCGCTTTACATCATACCTTATCGACAAACCCGATTGTATAAGTCAAGGGGGATGTTGGAAGTCAAGTCAAGCAAAGGAAGATGAAGCGTTAGTCAAGAGCTTCCAGAAGACGACTTACCCGATCGGGTAAGTGTGTACCCGATCGGGGATGTGTGCTGCTCTAAGCATTGCGGCTCCTTCTTCCTAAATTTGCCCTATGTATTTAATGCCTGACCTCTTCTCCACGAAACCCTAATACTATAAATACATGCTCTAGCCTCACTCTCATACACACCATCTTACACAATCTAATCCTATATTTCATACAATCTTCTTATTAGTTTTCTCTTTAGTTTTAGTCTTTCTAGTTTAGTTTATGTTCTTCTTTTGTCTTTTGTTTTTAGTTTATTTCTGTCCATTTCATATCAAAACATTAGTTTAGTTCAATAAGAATTTTAATCTTTTTATCTACTTTGTTGGGTTCAAGAGTTGTAATTCAAGGTACGGTATTTCTATGCAAGGGATTTCTATTATTGTTATCACTTTCATCATTGATCATCACCTAGGTACTCCTAATTTATCCTTTGTTTATTGTTCTTTATTACTTTCCATTTGATTGTCATTTTCTATTTCATTAGATTCATTTTCATGTTGTTATAATCATAGTTTCATTTCTTAGATTGTCGTATAGCGTCGTTATTATCGTCACATAGAGAGTCTAAATTATTGTCAAAATCAACTAAATATGCTTATCTTAACTTTCATTGTTAATATCATCATAATCATGAGTGAGTAGTCACCTTTCTAGGGTGTAGGGTAGCCATTTCAGATTGATTAAAAGATGATAATTGGATAAAAGAAATTGTGCTTTTAAAACATTGTTTCTATGCATGTTTGGACTTTAACGATAGTTGACGATTCTAGATCACAATCATTGACTAGTGTGGAATTCTTTTCCAAGGTAGATATACAGGAATTGAATAGACAAAGCGTGACATAGTGGATTAAGACCTAGTAAATCGCACTAAAAGCCTGCTAGACCATCTGATCTATGATTGTAATGAACACACCATTCTTACGAACGCTCAATGAATTATTTGCATATCCTAAATCCAATTTCATCAATATATCAATCTACATGTGTGAACCTACTTCCCTAGATGCTTCCCAATATTTGTTAATTTATTATCTGCTTTATCGTTTCCATTTTGTTTTTATTTATGTTCTTTATTAGTTTAGACATCACAAAATCCAAAACCCAGAAAATCATTAGATAAAACTCAATTGTGAGACGATTCACAATCCATAGGAAACACCATCTCCCTGAGGATCGACCCCTACTTCCCTAATTACATTAATTTGTTATTAGCCTAGTCTGGGTAATTTATCTTTGTATCGGGCTTGCGACAAGCACGATCACATGCATAACCGATTTATAATTTTTTCGAGTTAATGTAACTTAAAGAAAAATAGTAATTTGTGTTTTATGAGATAAAATCACAAAGTCATTTGCCTGTCAATATATTCTGGTCCTAATATGATTTTAGGTCATTTTGATGATTTATGGAAATTTATATTGCTCAAATATGATTTTTAGTATTTTTATTACATTTTATTGAGTAAATTGATGTTTAAAATGTTTAAAATAGTTAGACATATCTTATGACCTTGAAATTATTACACGACATCACATTAACATTTTACTTACTTTATGTTAGTTTTCGTGTGAATTGGACTAATTTCTCATGATTAATGATTTTTATATGATAAAAATGAAATAAATGAAGGTTAGATGGTTAAAAATACTTCCGCTTTGAATCTGACCATGAAATTTTATTATGTTATCACATGCACAGTTTTCTCATATACTGGAAATTTTGAAACAAGTGTGATTTGTCAAGCATGATTTATGATTTTTAATGTAATAATGGCATAAATAGTGACTAATTTAGCAAATATAGCTAAAATAAATTTCATGTCATGAGAAAACTGATACGGGTTGCATAAATGTCCCACATTCCAGATATAAAATAGAAAATTTAATTAGATTAATTTTCACATGCTTTATGTATTTTATTTGATAAAACCGAGAAAGCGCAACCGAATTTTCTCAAAATAAATTCGAAATTTTTAAAATTGATTTTTGACATTATGAGTGTCATCGAAATGATCCAGAATTATTGTAATTAAATTTGGATTTATTTGATTAAAATATGATTTTAAAGTCTAATTTTGAGCAATTATAAAACAACAAGTTGAATTATTGTCAAAAATTTAGTGATGACTAATTTATGAGTCCTAAATCAGTTGGGATAATTAACTTGGACTTAAATATTATTTAAGTAATTTTTGGTGATTTTAAAGTGTTATTATCACGCATTTCTGTAAAACCGGGCTCTATACGATATAAACCTTAAAATAGGGCGATTTGGCATTTAAAATGAGTCTAGTTATATTGTAATATTTAATTTGGCATTTAATGTGATATCGTATCACTTTTATTGTAATATTTTATTTCTATAAATGTATAATAGAAAAGCCTAGTAATGTTATTATATTTTGTAATTATTTTATTACTGAGTTTCCTAAAGACGGTGCCGTTCGGAAAGGCGTTTCGAGAGAGAGGGTGACCTTGGGTGGCGTGCTTATGAAGTTCAAGGGACCAAAGGAGTTGTTTTCTGAATATTTAATAGATTATATGATTTTCTATTTTAGGAAAGACCATACTAGGAAATTTATTTTTATGCTTGCATTTGATTTAATATGTTTGCATGCATTACCAAATCCCCATTAGATGACATGCATATTTTATCGAGTCTTCGACCGTGTCAATTAAAATTATCGTTAATTAATCGATTTAGTTCACTTAAACGAGATAGATAATAAGTTGACATGACCTCGCATAATAAATAATGGAGACTAAGCCTTACCAAAAAATAGAACCCATGAATCTCAATTTCACAAGGAAGTAGGCTCGGCTCACCGGGGTGCTAAACTTGTTACGTTGGGTAAGTGGGGTAATAAATGTTATTACTTCGAAATTTGGATTGACCTCAACGGAAGTATTCGCGACCGTAACGTCATGTGTTATGGGCTTAAGATAAATATTAGAGTAATATTATCGACCGAGGTTTCTAAAGTAAAATCGATTAAAGAGTTAATGCACCGAATTATGTTAATGAGGGATGAATCGGCTCACCGTGCTCAAGTTGATATGAATTTGGATCTCGGAATTATTTATGATAGTTGGGTAGAGGTCACTATATAAATGCTTAAGTTGTTTAAAATGTTTGCAAGTTTAAAACAATAATTGTTAATTATTTCCTCCATCTTCGTTTTGTAGCTTTATTTTACCGCAATGGATACATCTCATTCTACCGCACCTATCACCATTGATTCGTATCACAAATCGTTTGATGAAATTTGCGCTCTAAATAATCTTGATACAATTAGAGAACTTAATATGGGAATTGGTTTCAACGAGAATCTCTACTTTGTTACCTCTTCCACACCCCCCCCCCCCCCATGCTAAATCCTTTGGTGAAAGAGTCTTGGGAAGAAAATCTAACAAAAGAGATGAAATCCTTGTCTTTGGAAGCAAGGAAAGATCAAGAGGCTAGTGGGAGTACTAGCAAGAAAAGTCTTGCACCTAAAAAGAAAAGGTTCAATAAAACGGGGAAGAAGGGTATAAAGTGTAAGAGAAACGGAAAAGGTAGTAAGACTACCAAGGGCCCGCAAGTCAATGATGAATGCCATTATTGTCATGGCATGGGCCATTGGATGAGGAATTGTCCCATGTACGTGGAGCATATTAGAGATGGACTAGTGATTCCACTCGGTAATATTCCCTCCGAAATTTTTGTTATTGATATAAATTATACCCCCGCCTCAACATGGGTATTGGATACCGCTTGTGCTTCTCACCTTTGTAATCATTTACAGGGGCTAAAAAACGTGGAGAAGCTAGGCAAGGGTGACATGGATCTACGACTTGGAAAAGGAGCAAGAGTAGCCGCCACTTCAAAAGGGACATACGGACTTATTTTAGCAAATGGTTTTGAATTATTGTACTTAAATAATTGTTATTTTGTACCTTCTTTGTCTAAAAACATAATATCCATAGCCATGTTGGACATGGAAGGTTTTACTTTTGCAATAAAAAACAATTGTTGTATGATTTCAAGGAATGACTTGGTCATAGGCCAAGGTAATTCCATTAATGGTATTTATGTTCTTGAGACATCTAACTCAACCAAAGATATCTATAACATTCAATCAAAAAGACTCAAGTCAAGTGATCAAAATGAGTCATACATCTGGCATTGTCGATTAGGTCACTTAAATGGGAATCGCATAAAAAAAAGAAGTATCGACTAGTGTAATTAAACCGTTTAATTTTCAATCTTTTGGAACATGCGAGTCTTGTCTCCTAGAGAAATGACTTGTAATCCTTTTAGTGGTAAAGGGACACGAGCAAGTGAACTATTGGGCCTTATACATACCGATGTATGTGGACCAATGACTGTTTCCGCTAGGGGTAATTATGACTACTTTATTACATTCACTGATGATTTATGTAACAACCCGAAATATACCCTATTTTTCTAGTGAAAATATTTACTAACACTTTTCAGTAGAACTTAAGTTTTTAAAATAGGAATTTTTGTTCGGAGTCTTATTTTGAAATTCCGCGTTCGTATTTGGAATTTTTGAGGGATTCCATGAAAAGACCGTTTTTAGTCATCTTTGACTTTTCTTGACTTTCAAGTCGTCTTTGACTTTTCTTGACTTTTTAAAAGTCGTCATTGACTTTTCTTGACTTTTAAGTCGTCATAAACTTTTCTTGACTTTTAAGTCATCTTTGACTTTTCTCGACTTTTTAGTCAACTTTGACTTTCGTTGACTTTTCCCGACTCGTCTCATAAGTTTGAAGACCGAAATTTTATTAAAAAAATAATATTTTTGATTTATTTTTATTTAGATTTATTAAGATTTATCATAATTTAATATAATTATTTTGAATTTATTCGGAATTTAAAGAATAACTTTTACGGTTTTAATCGAACGTCATTTAACTATTCCCGACGCATCGTAATGCGCGCAACAAAATCGAAACTCGACTTTGGCATGAGTCACCCGCGCGTGTCATCGCTTTCCACTCACCATTAGATATTTTATTTATTTTGATTAAAATAATCAAAATATCTAGATATTTAATTACTTTATCGATCCGTCAACAATAATTACGCAAATCGAGCAAAAACAGACCCGATATCACCCAACATCACACGGCTCAATTTGCTCTCTAATAGACCTTGATATTTTAATTACTTTTGATTAATATATCATAATATCTAGATATTATTTCACTTTATCGTCAGTTAACGGAAATTACGCAAAACGATCGAAATCGGATCCGTCTCCTCATCATTCCACACGGCTCCATCTCCTCTTTTTGTCCTTGATATTTTCTTTCTTTTTCATTATAATAACATAATATCTTGATATTTATTGTAATTAACTTTATCGTTAATTATATTTAATAGTTTACCGTAAAATAATTATTAAACGCGAGTCAATTACGGAACAACAATTTCAAAACTCGACATCCACTTTGGCCTATATGTACACGGCTCAACACACCACACTTGACTCACAAACACCTTTTCACTTTTCAACAAATCAAATAAAGATCAAAATATCACTTTCTTTGATCGTTCTTCGTGTTCTTCGTCGTTCATCATTTGTTCTTCATCGTTCTTGAGCAAATCCTTCATAAAACCTTCATTTCTTAATTAAATCCTTCCTAATTTATATTTCTAGACTCTCCTCTTCGCTCTCCATCTTCAAGTACGGTTTTATTTCAATTCCGACAAAATCGTTTTTAAGACTTTAATTATGGAAAATCATATTTTAAGTTCTAATAATGTTTTCTTGTCATTTCTTATAGGGGAAGACTTTGAAGACGAGGTTGGAGACTCGTATATTTTAGGTGAAGATTAGTAGGAGGGATTCTTGGTTTATACTTCTTATTATTTTGGTGCTACTTGATTTTAGCTAAGCTAAGGTAACGATTCCGAGTTACTCGACGATATAATGTTACATAGCCTTAGTTTCTTAGGTTTTAGTTCATATTATGGTTACTAATGATTTTTGGTAGTAACATGTTAAGTAGTATGATTTATATGTTGTATGGAATTTTTAATATGTTAGTATGATTTAATTATAATCATGATTTTTGTATGATGGATGGTTGTATTGGATGTTAAAATGGTTGTTGATTAATTAGAACATGTTAGAAATAATATGGTGTGAGTGATGGTGGTGGCCGGATTAGTTGGCCGGAGAAACCAGCCCAAACCGGCCGGTCCAGGCCCGGTTCAGGCCGGTTCAGGCCGGTCCTGGTCCGGTCTGGATTGGTCCGGGTTTTGGTCTTTGGGTTGTGGCGATGTTTGATTGTTATGTTGTTGTGTTGACGGGTTTTAATTATGATAAGCATGCGGGAATTAATTAGAAACGGTTTTTACTAAAATTGTCAAAACAGCCACTTTAGCCCAAATCAGGCTGTAAGGCCCAAATCAGGCCCATGTGGGTCCGGCCCAACTCAACCCATGGGTCCCACTTTGGGACTCGTGACGGTTTTTGAGTTATCGTCAATTTTATCGTGTTTTGTAATAATTAGCAAGCGAGAAATATTAATAAGTACAATATTTAATTAAAAAGGTTTTCATAAAATTATTATTTCTCACATGTTAGAAATTATAAGACGAGATCGTGGTTTAATTTGATAGCCTTTAAGTCAAACGGGGGTTTACGTAAGATTTAATTATTCACATGTTAGGAGTTTTAATATAATAACATGTATTGAATATGTGATTTTATGTTCAAGCCTCGAGGGCTAAGACTCTGTTTCTAGCCGGTTTGATCCAACGGGTTTGGTCAAACTAAGATCTAGTCAGCCCCGATTTGACTGATGACCCGTCGCGGGACTCGGGTCGGGGATTTGTATTCAAGTAAAGTTGTATTTAATTATTGAATTAGCCTTAGTAGATATGAGGCGATATGTTATTTGTTTATTAATTATATGCAATTAGTCACATGATAGGATGTTTTCCTGTGACTGTTTTATTATATGGTTGGTGTCGTGTTGACTAAGTACCCATAGAGAATTATGAGTATATGGCGTCTTGACCATACTAATTCTAAATGAGTAGCTTGGACCATGACATTGATAGGCCCGTACTATCTTTAACGAGCAGATGGAGTTCACAGCTTGATAGCTTTTGTGTCACGGCCTGGGGGGCTTATCTCCAAGTCGGGGCATGGCTGCCTGATCCGTTTTGGGACTGGAGCCAGCTTAAGTACTAGCCATCTCTGCTTAGGGGGTCGCCTAGTAGAGTTTCTCATAGACGGTTATGTCATGGGACGGGGAGCGGAATAGCTGTTGTCGCTAGGTCTGATCAGTCTAGGACTAGGATGTTTTCCTACCTTGTGGTATAGCATCGAGTTACAGAAGTCGTCTATTGACTGTGCTAAGAACTTATGCCTGTTTGTAGAAGTATTGGTCTTTCATGTTTGTATGATTCTATGAATCTTAGAAGGTGAGATGCAAGCCGGCTAAGGTTGATAGAGTTTGGATTACCGGTTGTTAACTGATTCACATGATTACGTGTTGATTAGGGTTTGAGTGTATCACGGCCATGTTTCTGAGAGGAACCTCTGAGCTAGCATACCGGCTTCCCTACCTCGAGTTATAGTTTATTATCGGTTTCACATGATAGCTTTCACATGCTAGGTTATTTGTTAGTTATCTGTTTCATAACATGAAAAGCATATCATATATGTTTAAGTTTTGTATTTTCCATATACATTGCTTTATGTTATTCATGTTTCATTAAACTCGACATTTCGTGGCTGGGAGAACTCGGAGTTACTCCCCACTGACTGTGGCTTCCGTGTTTATA
>JAIUZE010068163.1:0-23610 GCA_022085475.1 Heliosperma pusillum | reverse complement strand
GAGCCTTCAACAGAAATTCAATCCTATCACTTCCAATTCTCATAATCCATTTCTAATAACTATCAACAATCAATATTCATCATCAACAATCATCAAGTAACAACAATCATCATCCATAAAATGATTCCTAAACTTACTAATCGTATTCTAAATACGAATCCTAGCATATAAAGCATGTAAAACACGTAAATGATACCGAGTAACCCTTCACCGTTACCTTTACGCGTCTTTAATCGATTCTAAACCTTCCTAGTCTCCACCTACATACAATTAGATAATAAAAGATGAATATAATTCACCTAGAGAAAGACGGATAATTTAAAAAGCGAGAAAGACGGTAATTTTATTACCAAAACGAATAGGGGAAGCTAAGAGGGGAAGAATAAGACGAACTTACGTGAATTTGAGCAAGAAACAAAAGAGATACGATGATTATAAGATCGGATCAAAGATGGAGGCAAGGGTTTTGGTTTGCTTAAGGAAGAAGTAATGTGTTGTGTTTGTGAATGAAAAATAGGTTAAGTGTAGTATGAGGGAGTATAAGTGGAAAAGTCAAGAAAAAAGTCAATAAAGTCAAAGATGGCTCAAGACGGGTTTTTCTTGAAATCTCGGGGAAATTCCAAATACGAACTCAGAAATTCTAAATTCGACTCGGAAAATTAAATTCTAAATTAAAACTAAAATTTGCTGAAAAGTATCCGTAAAATATTTTTACTAGAAAAAATAGGGTACATTTGCGGGTGTTATAGTAATTACCTAAGCCTCTCTACCGCAATGCCGATCACGAAATTGCGTGATCATAGAGACCCACACATGGCCTCTACCACCACTATCCCGACAACCACAAAGGCCCACAAAAGGACAACGAAAACAAACAATTTAAAGAATACCGAAAGTACAGTGCGAATGGGAAAGACAGACAACAATGACGAAGACGGAAAAGAACGAAAGAACCACAAAGAAATACCACGCGTATGAGTTATCAAAACACAACCCAAAGCCACCACTTGGCTGGAGGCAGCAAAGGGTGGGTGGCCGGCCATGCAAGAGACAACCCAGCCGACGTCAGCAACACAACCAACAACCGCCACCAAGGCATACCAGAAACCGGCAGCATAAAAACGCACAAAACCTAAAAAAAGGAATAAATGACAAACCCTAATCGCGGATCCCAGGCACGGCGGCAGGCCTCAGGCAACGACGGCCTACCACCGTTCCCCGCGGCGTGAAGATGTGGTGGCCGCGTGGTAACCAAACGGCCTACACACTTCTATAAAAACCAAAAAAAGAAAAATTTATACACCAACGCACGAACGCACGCACAACTCAAGACGGTGGCCAGACAAGCACGGGACCGACTACGTGTGGTCTGGGTGGCCAACGTGAAAATGTCAGGCAGCCCGGGGTGGCCTGCAGCAGCAATCTCTCCCTCGCTCACTCACTAATCCCTCCCCCCCCATGCCTCTCACGCTCAATGTTATAATAATAATAATAATAATAATAATATTAATAATAATAATATTAATATTAATAATAATAATATAATAATATTAATAATTATTACTATTATTTATTGTTTTTTTTGTTTAAGGATGCACGCAACTTTCATTAATAGAAAAATAAAAGTTTACATGAAATTGGTGAGAAGCCGAGAGACAATCTAGGCCCCCGCTCCCTTAGCAACATCAAAGATAAGTCTAGTAAAAATATAAGCGACTGCCCGAGCCCTTGCATCGTCCTAAGATACCGAGAATTTCTGGATCTACTTGAGCAAGTCAACAGCATCTGAACCCAGCTCCCCATGCGAAGAGAAAGAGAAGAGAAGGAAATCGTAACCAGCGGCCGCGCATAAATCCCCATACTTAGTACACTTCCGCTGAACAGCATCAACGACAACCTGTCCGGGCACAAAATCGGCCATCCGAGTATGAGTCAAGGGGGAAGACCCTGTCAAATCAACACACACATCACGTCCTCTGTCCCAGGAATAAAGCAACAAATCCGCATGACGAAGAGAGCCGCCATACCTGTTAACCAAACCGATATTAACCTCCTTACTCGTAGAAATACCAGACCTATAGCAGATGTCGAATAAGGTGTCACAAACGAGATTATGCCGAAACTTAACCCCCACAGTTACAGTACAAGAAACAGCGTGGTCCCCATACACATCATCAACAAAAACCCGAGAACAAGCAAGGCAAGGCCTATATACCGTGAAAAACGGAACACCCTGACAAGACCACAAGCAATGCTCTCCATAATAAAGACGGGCAGGGCCAGAGGAACAAAACTCCACCCAACGGGAAATAGCCGGACAACGACGGCGGGCTTCCTGTAGCATGGTCACACGATCAAAAAAGTTGAAAGCATTCTGGAAATCAAACAGCAACATAGACAGTCCCATATCACCACCACGAGTCTCAATAAGCCGATTCAAGGCATGCAAGATAGCCTCTCCTCCACCGGACACCCCGAACCCAACTTGAAGGCCAGCAAAATAAGAATACAAAGAAGGACCAACGAGACAAGCACCAACCTTAGAGACAAGGCGTCTCCAGACAGTGCCAACATCGATAGGACGAACACCACCACCTGGTTTAACAAGCGGCGTGAGAGGAGCGCTGACAATGTACATACCAAGGGCAAAAGGACGCCGGCCCTCCAAAAAAAAGATTAACCACCCTAGTAACAGAAGCAATCAAATCATCTGAGATAGGCACATCAGCACCACTCAAACAGTCCATAAGATGTTGGGCACGAAACCCATCCCTCCTACAAGAAGTGCCACGGGGGAAACCACAAATCACATCTAAACCACAACCGAAGAGGCAACAATAAAATGGTGATCTACAGATAAAGTAGGCAAAGAAGGAGATGGGGCGACATGATGCTTCTCTCGTAAAGCGCCAAGAGTGGCATCAGAGTAGAGGGCGACGCTAGAGGAAGAAAGCACCCTAACAACTGCAGTATAATGACCATCACAAATATTCCGCCAATATCCATATCCTCCTCCACATGAAACAAAGGAGGAACGTCAGCCAAACACTCCTGCAAAAGCTGCAAACCATCTTCAGGCACCCCCAAGCAAGAATAGCCTTGGTAATACTCTCCTCTTGACGCTGTCACCTAACAAAAGTCCTACACTCAAGATTACTCCAAAGGGCGAAGGTCTTAAGTAGACAAAGAGTCAACACAAGCATACGAACCTAGCAGGAGAGGTCACCTGGAGAGTCAACCACATCATCCAAGACCCCTTTCAAAACCCGAGCAAACCCAATACGACACTTAGGAGGAATAGATTTCACGGTGCGAAGGCCCAATGATAATAAACGATCAAGCGAAGATACAGACCACTGAACAAGCTCAACTCCATCATCAGATGAAAGAACCGAAGGAGACGAAGCCGGAGGTAGGATTTTTAGGGGCAAAGATTTCACTAGGTATATATAGACCACTGAACAAGATCAACCATATCATATATATATATATATATATATATATATATATATATATAGAGAGAGAGAGAGAGAGAGAGAGAGAGAGAGAGAGAGAGAGAGAGAGAGAGAGAGAGAGAGAGAGAGAGAGAGAGAAAGAGAGGGGGGGGGGGGGGGGGGGAGTTGAGATCAAGTGAGTCCTCTTCGATAAGTTGAGTCCATGAGTCCTATTATAAGCCATTGGATCATGAAGATTAATGGCTTAGAGTTTATCCAAAAAGCACACATTTCCTGTTAAAATAATACTAGCTCTAATTACCTCTCTCCTTAGCTCTCATAGCATGATCAATTTCACATGCACCTCTCACCTATATCCCTTTCCTCCCTCTCTCATCAAACACAAATTTGATTTTGGAAATCTGATTACTTTTATGAATACTCTCTTTCATGTTTTTCTCTCCTATTTCACCATCTTCTTCCTTAATTTTGTTTCTTTATTTGCATTCGTTTGTAATTTTATGAGGTTTGAACAAAATTTTGGTAAGTAATCTTCTTTCTCTTCATTAAAATCTCGTGTTTGTTATTCATATTATGTAATTTCTGGTTTTTTTTTGTTTTACAATTTCCGCATAAAATAAAAGCGATTTTGTAAAACGCTTTGTAAATTTTCATACAGACTCCGATTAAGGCGAAACAAAAGCCTAACTTTATTATTTTTTCGAGCCCGTCGCAATGGTGATACTTTTGTATACGAAATTTTTCTAAATATTAATTACTGCTCAGTGTTAGTCGAAACTCAGTTGGGTTTTGTCTAAATTACTTGTTTATAATGAAAATTTGTGGTTTATGTGTTTGTTTCTTGTGAACTTTTTTTTTGTCTTGTTGGAATCGTTGGTTAGGTATTTGTTGTTTCTTGTGATTTTTTTGTTGGATCTTGTTGGAATCATTGCATTTTTGAAAATTCCAAAAACTAAATAGTGTACGAAAATATTACCATTACGACGGGCTCGAAAAAATAATAATTTAGCATTTTCTTTCGCATTAATCGGAGTCCGGATGAAATTTTACGGAGCCTTTTACGAAACTATTTTTATTTTACGCGGAAATGAAATTTAGATTTCAAAACCAATATTTGAATGTTGAAATGAAAATGGCAGCATGAGAACGAAAAAATATTATAGTGAGTTAAGTTTATTATGTGTAACTTTAATGTTTAGAGTGTGTAACTTTAAATATACAATGTCTAACTTCAACTATATAATGTGTAAATTCAAATATTGGCGTATGTAACTTCAATTGTACAATTTGTAATTTCAGTATTTAGAGTGTGTAACTTTAAATGAATTTTGTGTAACTTTAATTGTTTTTCTTATAATAGTTGAAATATAGTGTATTAATTTGTATGATTGATTTCTTTTTATCATATCTGCGTTTTTAATTGTTAATTGCAGTTTTTTTTAATGAAGGTGGAGATGATGATAATGATGAGAAAAAGGATCGTAAACTTCAAATAGTTTTTATGTAACTCTATTTAACAGCCAGTGTAACTTCAAGCCTGATTTGTGTAACTTTAATTAGCAATTCGTGTAACTTTGAGCTTATGTAGTGTAAAATATATTTTGTGTAACTTTATTATAACTTTAGAATAGGTTCTGTGTAACTTCAGTTTTAAAGGGTGTAACTTAAATTTTAAATGTGTAACTTTAAGTGATATCATGTCGCTTTTCTAAAAGATGTAGCTTCAATTCAAACATGATGTAACTTTAAGTCGGGTATGATGTAATTTCAAATAACTTCAATTTGTTCTATAAAGCTCCACATAACCATTTTTTAACTTTAAGTCAAATATATTGTAACTTCAATTCAGACATGGTGTAACTCCAAGTCATATGGTGTAATTTCAAATAAACGTCAATTTGTACCTTATAACTTCAAATGACTATAATGTAACTTTAAGAAACACATAGTGTAGCTTCAATTTATACATGATGTAACTTCATGTCAGATATGGTGTAATTTCAAATAAACTTCAATTTGTACCTTATAACTTTAAGTGACTTTAGTGTAACTTCAAATCGATTATAGTGTAACTTCAGTTTAGACATGGTGTAACTTCAAGTCAGATGTGGTATAATTTCAAATAACTTCAATTTGTATCTTATAACTTCAAATGACTTAGTGTAACTTCAAATCAGATATAGTGTAACTTCAATTTAGACATGGTGCAATTTCAAGTCAGATATGATGTAATTTCAAATAAATTCCAATGAATACTTTATAACTCTAATTATATGAGTAACTTCAAATATATGAATAATTAAATAAATAACTCCAATAATATGAGTAACTTCAAATATATAACTAAATGTATAATTAAATCAAATTGGAATATGATGTAACTTCATCTATATAGGGTGTAACTTAAAATAAAACTGAGTAGTATTGAAAATTCAAAACGTTAAATACGAAAACATTACCATTGTGACAACCTCGAAAAAAATACTAAATTTAGGTTTTTTTCGCATTAATCGCAATCAAGATAGAGATTTACGGAGCGTTTTATGAAGAATTATGTGAGTTTGTTGTCTTTTTTTTAATGCAATGTAACTTCATATCATATATAGTGTAATTTCAATTCAGAAAAGGTGTAACTTCAAGTTGGTATGTTATAACTTCAGATAACTTTCAATTTGTACTTTATAACTTCAACTAGCTATGCGGTGACTTCAAGTAAGATATAATCTAACTTCAATTCAGACATGGTGTAAACTTAAGTATGACATGATATAAATTCAAATAAATTTCAATTTGTACTTTATGATGTAAGTCATTATGGTGAAACTTCAATTCAAATATAGTGTAACTTCAAATAAACTTTGGTTTGTACTTTATAACTTCAGTTATATGAGTAATTTCATATATATGACTAAATAAAATAATTAGAGTCAAGTATATATAACTTAACTTCAAGTGAATATGATGTAACTTCAATCAAAACCGAGCAATACTGAAAATATCGAAAGCTCAATGGTACACGAAAATATTATCATTGCGTCGGGCTGAAAAAAAAATAAAGTTAGGGAAAGTAATAACAACGGTTATTACTCTATCACAACGGTTGTATTCAGTAAAACCGTTGTGGAAAGTAATAACAACGGTTGTATTCAGTAATAACCGTTGTTATTTCTTAATATATATATTTTTTTTAATTAAAAGAGATTGCATTACAGTCCAAACCTGTGAATAAACAACAACAGAACAACTGTAACAGCAGAAACAACAACATCATAAGCAGAAACAAGAACATGCAACCAAAACATGGCCACTGTATACTGAATGTCCAATGCTAAATTTGGGAATCTTTAAGAATGACCAAATTAAAGCTAACAAGTTTGGACATGAATATAGGAAGTAACTGCATATTACCACATAACCTAGTCTAAGTCTCTCTATAATTAAATACAGCCTCAAAAGCCCTCATTTAAAGATTACATAACCCTAATTAATTACTCCAAAAATTAACATCATCAATGGCAGCAGTTAACCTTCTCAACGATGAGACGACCCTTACAAAATTGATTGCAGATGAGGAGGAGGCTCTTGCCGTAGTTCCCGCTGATCATCACCCATTGATTAAAGGATCCATTGAACATCAAAGGGATTATTGGATTAAGAGGCTTGAAGCAGTCCGACTTGTCAACCAAGCATCGTCATCATCATCGTCCTCTGGCTACCCACGTCGGCCTGATACTCGCAGGTTGGATGCCGCAAGAGATATGTTGAGCTGTACCCGTCCTACCTTATCTCCACATGCAAGACGTGTACTTGCATGCATTGAATCTGTTATTGCAAAATACGAGGTTAATGATCCGGAAGTCATCAGTATTATCAATATTGTTCCGGATTGTTGGTGGCAGTGTGAGAAAACCTTTTTACTCTTAACCGGAATTGTTCCGGATTATTTAAAATATTTATTTATTTGATGTCGGATGAATGTAATATACTGTAATATAAAATATGGGTTATTCCTAATGAAATAATCAATGATAAAGAATGTTGTTTAAAGTGTTTGAATTGATATGATTAATTCCGTTGATGTTCAATCTTTTGATGTTTAATCAATAGCGATAATAATTTGATATTACATAAAATAAAAAAGACCTTGCTTTATTGATAAAAAAAAACACAATACAGTACACCAAATTTAATCTGGTCAGTATCGGGTCATCGAGTTACATACTAGATAGAATTAAAATGCAAACATTAATATTATATATATATATATATATATATATATATATATATATATATATATATTAAATAATAAGTTCATTACACACATCATACGTCGCCACACATAAACGGCGCCAAATTAAAACAGCCAAACAACAATATCAATCGGCTCAGCCTCTACTAGAGCATATATGCATCAATAACCAGCCCTTTTCGTACTGCTCTCCCTATGTACTTGAACGAAGTCTACCCCATTATTTAATTTGGGAAACGGTGACGGTTATGCATGTGGGGTAGAGCGAGCCATCTATATATATAGGTAGATATGGCTCAGGCTGGTGGTCCGTGGTCTCAATCCAATCATTTCACCCAAATCTAATCATTTCGCTGGGCCGTGATCTCAATCCAATCTTTTCGCCCAAATTCAGTGGATATGGCGTTGCCTTAGCTTGTGTCTATATATACATCCAGTCAAACAACGACGTATCAATCTAAACAAGAAATCACTTTCATTTTGATCGAAATTAAGTTGTATAATTATTGGGTCACTGATATTAAATCGGGTCGATCGTATATATATCGGGTTACAGAAGGTCGACATCGATCGGGTCGGGTCGGGTCGTTTCAGGTTCATGCATGCATCATATCATCGATCATATCGTATATCGATCCGGGCACCTTATATAATGCAGCTTGGGTTCTGTATATGATCGGGCCTGTCGCAAGCCCAATACGAAGATAATGTACCCAGACTAGACTAATAACAAATTAATGTAATTAGGGAAGTAGGGGTCGATCCTCAGGGATATGGTATTTCCTATGGATTGTGAATTGTCTCACAATTGAGTTTTATCTAACGATTTTCTGGGTTTTAGAGTTTTGAATTCTAAACTAATAAAGAACATGAATAAAAACAAAATAAAAGCAAACTAAAATGAAAACAATAAAGCAAATGATGAAGTAACAATAATGAGAAGCATCTAGGGAAGTAGGTTCACACATGTAGATTGACATATTGATGAAATTGGATTTAGGATATGCAAATAATTCATTGTGAGTTCGTAAGAATGATGTGTTCATTACAATCATAGATCAGATGGTCTAGCAGGCTTTTAGGCGATTTACTAGGTCTTAATCCACCATGTCATGCTTTGTCTATTCAATTCTCGTATCTCTACCTTAGAAAAGAGTTCCATACTAGTCAATGATTTTGATCAGGAATCGTCAACTATCGTTAAAGTCCAAACATGCATAGACACAATGTTTTAAAAGCACAATTTCTTTTATCCAATTATCAAGTTTTAATCAATCTAACATGGCTACCCTACACCCTAGAAAGGTGACTACTCAATCATGATAATGTTTATGCAAAAGATGATATTAACAATGAAAACTAGGATAGACATATTTAGTTGGTTTTGACAATAATCTAAGACTCTTTATGTGGCGATAATAACGACGCTATTTGACAATCTAGGAAATGAAACTACGATTATAACAACATAAAAATGAATCTAGAATAATATGAATAGAAAATAACAATGAAATAAGGAACATAAAGAACTTTAAACAAAGGATAAATTAGGAATACCTAGGTGACGATCAACAACGAAAATTATAGAAATCCCTTGCATAGAATAATCGTTCCTTGAATTACAACTCTTGTACCCAACAAAGTAGATTACAAAGATTGAAATTCTTATTGATCTAAGCTAATGTTTTGATGTGAAATGGACAAAAATAAACTAAGAACAAAAGACAAAAGAAGAAAATGATCTAAACTAGAAAGACTAAACTAAAGAGAAAAGGAAAGATTTTTCTAAAGAAGATGTGTAAGAAGATTGTTGTGATGGATGATTTGAGAAGAGGGGCTGGAGCATCTATATATAGCATTAGGGTTTCGTGGAGAAGGGGTCGAACATTAAACATATAAGACAAAAATAGGAAGTTGAAGCATCTTTCTCGAAGCAGCAGGGATACCCGATCGGGTACACACTTACCCGATCGGGTAAGTGGACATCTAGAAGCTCTTGACTAACGTTTCATTTTTCTTTGCTTTGACTTGAATTCCATCATCCCCCTTGACCTCTTCAATCGGGTTTGTTGATAGGGTTTGATGTAAAGCGATGAATTCTTCCGCTTAATCGATTGATCTTCCGACATCTACGACATCATCTTTGCTTCTTCTCTCTTTTATATTAGTGAACCTTCTTGAAATGCCTTTGACATGGTCAAGCGTGCTTCTTCAAATCATCGGGTTCTAGGCAAATGCTCGAAAATATAGAAAAAGGGCGTTGAAACGTCACTTTCCCTACAAAACAGGTTAGAACACAGGAATTCGCTTAGAAGACGATATTAGCTCATAAAATGGTTTAACAAAGCACAAATTGTTGGAGTAGGTGTCCTCCACAAATAGTGCGCCACATAATAAATATTATTAAGGAATATAATTTGGATATTTATTGACAATATATATGATTAGTTAGTTGATTAACGTAAATCAATAACGGTTAGCTCACTAGAGTTTAAAGTTATTGTCGTATGATGGCGGTGATCAACTGATCCCTTTCGGTCACACCTAAAGGATGAAACCCAAATAGTAACTAATTATTTGTATATGATACAGTTAATTAGTCCATTACATATATTCGATATGTATGAGAGTTAATTGTTAGAAATTGAGTTAAGAACTCAAATTCGATTAAGTTTATTTTGCAATTATGCGATAATTGACTAATAAATTTATATCTTATTTTAATATGATTAAATAAGATTTAACTTAGTAATCAATCGTTAAATTACTAAATTAGTTGAGATTTTGAGTTAGAGGTAATTAGTTAATTATATTTACAAAGAGTTGTAAAATAAATTAACTAAGCATTGTGGGACACATTATATATTGATATAATGGTAAAATATTACTTAAAATTTTAAGTACATATTATTCATTTATTTGTATCATATAATTGTTATATGATCAAATTAACACTTAATTATACAAGATAATTAAGCATATGATTAATAAGTATTTGTGGGACAAATATCAAAAATCAAAATGAATCAAAATAGGCCTCACATGGCCGGTTTACATGTAGTAGTTGGTGATGATGGTTGCTCTTATTCATACTCACAAGCAACATGTGATTATGACATGAATAGTAACCTAAAATCATTACATACTAACACTACACTCTACCACTTTGCATGTGATTAAAATAAGCAAAATAAGAGCCTTGTGAAGCTCTTCTTGACCGGCCATATTGTCTTTATAAGGGCAATATGGTTGTTCATTTCATTTGTTCAATTCTTGCTTGTTTTTCTTACTTCTCTCAAAAACTCATCTTCTCTCTAAAAACTCTCAAATACTAATATTTACTAAGTATTACTAGTGTAGTAATATATTCTAATATTAGTAGTATAATATCTATCTTATTATCTAGTTAATAATAAGAGTAGATTATTTGGGTTTATCTTGGTGCAAGTTAGAGGAGATCTTCTAATTTGGAGATTACTTGTGTTCATCCATAATTATAGCTCAAGAACAACAAGAAGGAGTTCTTGTTGTGCCCATATATTTTCCATATCAATGTGAGGAAATTTCTTCTTTTATTTAAATGTCTTTATATTTGCATGCATGTTACATAGATCATTAAATACTAAATTAACAAGTAATTTAGTAACTAATTAGAGGAGTCTAATTAAGGTCTATGGACTTTCATGTGGTATCAGAGCTAGCTTGTAGCATGCATGTTCATTTTGGACATTTTTTATTAAAGGTATAAGATAACTAATAAATCAAAAATTTAAGTTAAAATACGATTTTTTGGCACATGTATACCTACTGACCTCAAAATGTGTGTGGTCAAATTTCGTGATTATAGGGATTGATTTGCTGTTTATTTTGATTTTTTGCTTTTAAATCGAGTTAACATGCATTTTATGAGTTAAAAGTTAACTAAAAATAGTTGCATGTTAATTCTGGCCATGAAATTTTAATATGATCTCACATGCATATCTTAAATATTGTATCTAAAATATCGTGACTTTTACTTAGGTATTGCATGTTCATTGATTTTTATACGATAAAAGTCGATAATATGAGATTATAATGTTCATAAAATTGAAACGTCCTTTTATGGTCTTGAAACTTTTTGGTACATTTTACATTCTTAATTTGATACTCTTGGCGAAATTGTATAATTTGTTTCACTGTTTTACTATATTTAATGATTTTTATTTGATAAAACCATTAAATATTAAGTTATTTGTTCATAAAATTAATTTAAATTTTTTGAGAAAATGTTTTTTATTTTTAGAGTTCCTGGACATGTTCCAGAATGTAAAAAAATTTTTGGTTTCAAGTTTTATGTTGTTTATATTTTATTTTGGTTTTATTGCATAATTGTTATGATTAAACCGTAATATTTAGCAAATGAAATCAAATCGATCTAATTAATGACCAAAAAAATTAGTAGTGACTAATTTTGAGTTCTAAATCAGTTTAGTTAATTATTTTGAATTTAAATGAGATTTAAATGTTGATATTGATTTTTAATGGTTAAAAATCAATAAATCCCGAAAAATCGAGCTACATTGAACATGAATGTGTTTAGGGCGATTTTGGCATGAATTTTGCAGCAATTTATTTTATTTATGGTTGAATGAATGAATGTCATTTATTTAATATTTTATGCAAGTTTTGTACCTAGTATGGCCTAGTTATTTTTAATCGTTATTACCCGTAATGTAAGGGAATACCGGTTTGGTTGTAATTTTATTGCGATCTCGTATCGCCGGTTTGTATAATTTTAATAATTTAATTTCATAGAATAAATGTATAATAGGAACTTGTATATTTGAATATTTGTAATTATTTTTATGAAGACCGGTGACTCCCTCAAGACGGTGCCATTTTGGAAGGTGTTCCAAGTGAAGAGGCAAGGGACCAAGGAGTTGGTTTCCGAATTTGTAATTATCTAGTTAATTTGATTAGCTAGGTGGCCATACTAGGATTTTATTGTTGCTTGGTTGCTTGCTTTATTTCCGCTCATGCCAAAATCGTCATACATGCATTTTATTTTCCGATATTATCAATTCAACGTTATTAACAATTCACCGACTTAGTTCACTTATAAGGAATTAATAACTAAATTGACAAGATCTCTCACATGTTTAAAAATTGAGATTAGCCTTACCAATTAATAACACCTATAAATCCCGTGTTCATTAGGGCTACCACGCTCGTGGGTCCCTTTTTACCTCGGGTAAGTAGGGTGATGCGATCACAAGCTAAAATTGGATTGGACTCAACGAGATAAGCATTATCTTGGGACTAGGAGATTGATTTAGTTGAAATCCGTCAACCAAGAGTTCTAAAGGGTAGAATTAGTCAAGTACTGACTTGCCATTTCTAGATAAAGGTAGCATGCGATGACTATTTTTATTTAAATATGGGTATTGGAATCATTTATATAATTTAGTGAGAGGTCATTATATAAATGCTAAACTTGTTAAAATGTTTTTAAAGTAAATTAACAATGAATGTTTATATATTTCTTTTTGTTGTAGTAACCATATTAGCACAATGTCAACATCATCAAACAATGCAACCTTGGGTAAGGACTCATGGTTGAGATCCGTCATGGACAAATGTGTCAAGAAAAATGACGGAAGTAACTTTGTTGAATGGGAGTCAACGATCAAGAGTGCCGCGTTATCCGATAACGTGCTTCGCTACTTGGTCGAAGAGCCCCCCACCGAACCCGCGCCTAGATTGTCCGCAGTGGTTCGGGCCGAATATGACCTTTATTTGAAGGTTGCAAATGACGTCAAGAATGTCTTGATTTGGTCAATCTCACCCAAACTCAAACTCCAATTGATATCAGTCGATGCATATGCGATATTCACGAGGATCACGTCAATGTTTTCGCAAGCCCCTCAAATTCTCCAATATGAGGCGGCTACGAAATTCTTTGACACTAAGCTTCAAAGGGGCCAAAAAATTTGCCCACACGTGCTCAAAATGGTTGAGCACGCGGACACCTTAGAGCGTCTAGGGTGCAAAATTCCGAAGCAGTTGGTGGTGGGTAAGATCCTTCATTCACTTACACCTAAGTTCACCCAATTTAGGGTGAACTATAACATGAATGGCATGGACAAGAGTTTCCATGAACTCCTCACCCAAGCGGAGAAGGACATGGAGGCTAGTGGGAGTGAACCCACGGATGTTATTTCCATGAAAATGAAGAACATGAACCTTGGGGTGAGGAAGGACAAGGGAAAGGGTAAGACTCTTTTCAAGAAAGTCGGCAAGGGAAAGGGCAAGGTCTTTTATAAGCCCAAGCCCAAAGTCAACAAACACGCGGAGACGGATTGCTATTATTGTAATGGCAAAGGGCATTGGAAACACAATTACCCTAAGTACTTGAAAGACAAAAAGGACGGTTGTGTGACAACGTCAGGTAAAATTCTTTCATCACTCTATATGATAGATATTAACTTTGCTAGTACATCTTCTTGGGTATTTGATACCGGTTGTGGCTCTCACCTTTGTAATCATGTACAGGGGCTGAGGGACGCGCAATCACTAGCCAAGGGTGACGTGGACCTGCGCATCGGAAATGGAGCTAAGGTAGCCGCAGTTTCCGTGGGTACCTACGTTCTTCTTTTGCCTAATGGTTTAAAGTTGTATTTAAATAATTGCTATTATGTACCAACTCTTACCAAGAACATTATCTCTATTTCCGTGTTAGACTTGGAAGGTTTTTCATTTTGCATTAAGAACAACTGTTGTACTTTTTCATTTAATGAAATGGTTTATGGCGAGGCCATTTCTATTGGAGGTATTTATGTTCTAGATATTGCAAAAGAGGTCTATCATGTAGAAAACAAGAAGCTCAAAACAGGTGAACCTAATCAATCATACCTTTGGCATTGTCGTTTAGGGCACATAAACGAACGACGCATAAAGAGACTTGTTTCATCTAAAGTACTCAAACCATTCGATTATGAATCTTATGGCGTATGCGAATCTTGTCTTCTAGGCAAGATGACTCGTGCTCCTTTTACGGGAAAAGGGACACGAGCAAGTGAAGTATTAGGACTTATACATACGGATGTATGCGGTCCAATGACTATCCGAGCTAGAGGTGGTTATCACTACTTCATTACTTTTACCGACGACTTGAGTAGATATGGATATGTCTACTTGATGAGGCATAAAAGTGATGCTTTTGAAAAATTCAAAGAATTTCAAAATGAAGTAGAAAACCAATTGAATAAAAAGATTAAAACCCTACGATCCGATCGTGGTGGTGAATACTTGTACAATGAATTTGATTCACACCTTAAAGATTGTGGTATAGTATCACAATGGACTCCTCCTGGAACACCTCAATTAAATGGTGTGTCCGAAAGGAGAAATCGAACTTTATTAGATATGGTTCGATCTATGATGAGTCTGACAAAGCTTCCTGATTATTTTTGGGGTTTTGCTATCTTATCTGTAATATTTTCACTAAATCGAAGCCCGACTAAAGCGTCAAACATGACTCCATATGAGATATGGACAAGGAAAGTCCCTTATTTGTCGTTTATGATAATTTGGGGATGCGAGGCCTTTGTTAAGAATAAGTCTGACGATAAACTCGCACCCAAATCTGACAAATGTCTGTTTGTAGGATATCCAAAGGAATCACGTGCTTATTACTTCTACAACAAAGACGAGGACAAAGTGTTTGTGTCTCGTGATGCAGTCTTTTTAGAAAACGGTTTTATTTCTAAAAGACAGAGTGGGAGAAAATTTGAACTTGATGAAGTCCAAGAGCCACAAACCGAAAAGGACGACGATGAGGAAAACGTTCCCTCTTCGTCTGGAACGGTCATTATTCCTTCGGAACCTAGAAGGTCAAGCAGAATTAGTCATCAACCTGATAGATACCTTGGTATTATAGAGGAAGGTGATGGCTATAATGTGTTGCTTTTTGAAAGTAACGAACCTACTACCTACAAAGCAGCCATTTCTAGTCCCGACTCAAAGCTATGGCTAGGAGCCATGCAATCCGAAATGGATTCTATGTACGACAATAAAGTATGGGACTTGGTTGATTTACCTAAGGAGGTACGACCTCTTCAGTGTAAGTGGATCTGTAAGATCAAAAGTGGCATAAACAAACATAATGATGTTTATAAAGCTAGATTGGTGGCAAAAGGTTTACCAAAAAAGGGTTTTTTTCCAACAAATTGGTCTTCATATGACGAAAAACCTTCGCCCCAGTCGCCATGCTTGTCGATCCCGATACAGGATTATGGCGTATCGTGCATAGTGCCGCCCCCTGGCCACCTTGCGGGCCATCGCCTGCGACCCCGCGCCGTCCCCCATACAGTGTCTGATTTCTCATTTCTATCTCTGGCCAATTTTCTTCTTTCCCTAGGGACCCTGCTCACAAAACACGTTCCTTTCTTTGAATGGGACGTCTAGCAACAGGATTAGTGCACGTGGACACTAACTGACTGGTTTGGTTTGGATCCAATCAACACCTACGAAGGTATGCAAACTGAAGAGGATCACATTCTATGGGTTCTTAAAACAAGCATTCCAGGAGTTGGAAATCATGTTTCGATCATTGTAATTAAACAAAATGGTTTCACTCGAAGCGTAGAGGGAACCGTTGTAATTCTTACATGAAGTTTAGTGGGACTAAAGTTAAAAGTTTCAGTAGTCTTGTATGTAGATGACAACAATCATTGGGAATGATATTCCAGCTCACTTTATGTAAGGAGTGGCTAGGAATACATTCCAAATGAAAGGACTTAGGAGAGGTCCCAGCGCATCTTAGGGTATCCGGATCTATAGGGATAGGGATAGATCTGAAAAGGATACTTGAATTAAGTCAAGAAACTTAGATTGATAAGATTCTTGATCGGTTCAACATGAAAGACTCTCAAGAGAGGCTTTCTTCCATGGGAAGTGGATCACTTGGAGCAAGAGTCCGAGTGCCCCTACGAAACCGAGGAGATTGAACGCATGAAATTGATCCCTTACGCATATGTTGTGGATCAATCATGTATGCTATGATGGGCACTCGTCCCGATTGGTTGCATATGCTTGAGCATGACAGTCGTTATCAATCAAATCCAGGTGAGAGTCACTGGGGATAGCCGTTAAGTAAAGAATCCTTAAGTACTTGAGAAGGACCAAGGATTTGTTCTTAGTGTTTGGAGGCGAGACTGAGTTACGTGTAAAAGGTTACACAGATGCCAGTTTCCAAGCAGATAGGGATGATATGAAATCCCAATCAGGCTACGTTTATATGATGAATGGAGGAGCTGTTTGCTGGAAGAGTTTCAAGCAAAGTGTTACATCGGATTCTACAACGGAAGTAGAGTACCTTGCAGCGTCTGAAGCTGCAAAGGAAGCTGTGTGGATTGGGCAATTTTGAGACTAAAGTAGTCCCTACTGCCAAAGATCCTATCACGATTTATTGTGATAACACTGGGGCTATTTTTCAAGCAAAAGAGCCCAAGTCTAGTAACAAGTCTAGACATGTACTTAGGAAATATCATGTAATTAGAGATTACGTGGACAGAAAGAAAATTGACATTTGTAAGGTTGGGACAGATGACAACATTGTTGATCCTTTAACCAAGCATTTGTCAAAGGCAAAGCATGATGGTCATGTCGTCACAATGGGATTGAGACGTGTACCAGAATTCCTTTAGATTATAAAATATGTAATAATTGAATGTTGTATTAATTATTTCATATATGATAATTTCATTCATTGTTCGAGTTTTATTTTAAACTCTTTTATTTAGTTTGACTAATGTTAATACTTTGTTTATCCGAATAGATTGTTGGACCCTATTCAAGTGAATAGGACGAACTTAGTATTTTGTCCCTAGTCACTCAATGAGGTGACGTCTTGAAATGACTAGATTGTAAGTCGATCATTGGTTGGTTCAGCACCATGGGGTCATGGAGATGACTGGTCGTTTACATAGACAGACTGTATGACACTCTGTCGGACAGTGACATTGTAGAGACCTTTAAATCAATTATTTGATGCTTGGTCGTGGCAGGGTCTTCTATCTTATTCCTATAAGTAGATTCTTTTGACTGGCAACCGTCTATCTGAGTCGGTGCAGTTTACGATTGGTTTTGGTTGATGTTCTAGGTCATGCCGTTAAAGGAGGCCAATGGACTTCTTCTGGATCATGGTGATCTGCATCATACAGAGTAGATGAATCAACATGAACTGTCCACCCACGTTGGGTACAAACATCTTTAGGCCACTCGAGGAGAAGTTACTGTAAATGCGTGGCCACGCTCGGAAAGAGATCTATGGTAGATTTTCCGGTCAGACAGTTACTCTCCCTATCGAGAAAACCACTATAGATATAATCAATCGCAAGTGCGACCTGAAAGACACCTTGCGTTGAGTGGGAGATGTGATAAAGAGACAAGAGAATTGGTGACGCATACTTGTGTCAGACAAGTGGGAGATTGTTGGAGTAGGTGTCCTCCACAAATAGTGCGCCACATAATAAATCTTATTAAGGAATATAATTGGGATATTTATTGACTATATATATGATTAGTCAGTTGATTAACGTAAATCAATTACGGTTAGCTCACTAGAGTTTGACGTTATTGTCGTATGACGGCGGTGATCAACTGATCCCTTTCGGTCACACCTAAAGGATGAAATAAAAATAGTAACTAATTATTTGTATATGATACAGTTAATTAGTCCATTACATATATTCGATATGTACGAGAGTTAATTGTTAGAAATTGAGTTAAGAACTCAAATTCGATTAAGTTTATTTTTCAATTATGCGATAATTGACTAATAAATTTATATCTTATTTTAATACGATTAAATAAGATTTAACTTAGTAATCAATCGTTAAATTACTAAATTAGTTGAGGTTTTGAGATAGAGGTAATTAGTTAATTATATTTACAAAGAGTTGTAAAAATAAATTAACTAAGCATTGTGGGACCCATTATATATTGATATAATGGTAAAATATTACTTAAAATGTTAAGTACATATTATTTATTTAATTGAGTCATATAATTGTAATATGATCAAATTAACACTTAATTATACAAGATAATTAACCATATGATTAATAAGTATTTGTGGGACAAATATCAAAAATCAAAATGGATCAAAATAGGCCTCACATGGCCGGTTTACATGTAGTAGTTGGTGATGATGGTTGCTCTTATTCATACTCACAAGCAACATGTGATTATGACATGAATAGTAACCTAAAATCATTTCATACTAACACTACACTCTACCACTTTGCATGTGATTAAAATAAGCAAAATAAGAGCCTTATGAAGCTCTTCTTGACTGGCCATATTGTCTTTATAAGGGCAATATGGTTGTTCATTTCATTTGTTCAATTCTTGCTTATTTTCCTTACTTCTCTCAAAAACTCATCTTCTCTCTAAAAAACTCTCAAATACTAATATTTACTAAGTATTACTAGTGTAGTAATATATTCTAATATTAGTAGTATAATATCTATCTTATTATCTAGTTAATAATAAGAGTAGATTATTTGGATCATCTTGGTGCAACTTAGAGGAGATCTTCTAATTTGGAGATTACTTGTGTTAATCCATAATTATAGCTCAAGAACAACAAGAAGGAGTTCTTGTTGTGCCCATATATTTTCCATATCAATGTGAGGAAATTTCTTCTTTTATATAAATGTCTTTATATTTGCATGCATGTTACATAGATCATTAAATACTAAATTAACAAGTAATTTAGTAACTAATTAGAGGAGTCTAATTAAGGGGCTTATTTTTGTGAAGCATTTGTATGAAGGGGCTTATTTTGAGGGGAAAATTAAAGTGAAAAAGGCTTCAACTTTTAGTGAATCATGAATGAAATGCTTATAGAAATGAAATGAGAACCATACTTATGCGTTTTGACATGACACACATCACAAGGAGAACTACACACATCTAAATGAGACTGGGTATAGATGTACCAGTCTAACGAGGTTCTACCTTACAATATATGTAACTTGCCAAATGTCAAGATCAAGCGTACTCATCTATAGATTCATCCCATGCCCACTGTGTACAAGACTTCCCCATGTATGCTCAATTCAATGAATATTGAATCATTACGGTTTTAAAGCTCTATGTTTGGGAAATTTAACATGGTAGCATAATAAACAAGCAAGCAAAGCATGAAAAGCATTCAATTGTGTTCAAAATCTCAAAATTTCTCTCTAAAATCTTCTCTTTCTTATTCAAACTATAACTAACTAAAATGCAAAATGGGAAAGTGCAATCCCTCCCCCAAGCTAAACATCACATTGTCCTCAATGTGAGCACAAAGACTAAATATACAACGAGATGTTTAATGGGAAGAAATGAAAATTGAAAGAAGAATGAAGCTTACTAGCCAGCGCGGACTCCCCCAAGCTAGTCTTTTGGACTTGACAAGGAAGGTCTTTATAGATTCTTCACAAACTCTTTCATCTGCAAAGAAATCTAACAAAACAACGAAAAAGGGAAAACACGGGTTGCCTCCCGAGAAGCGCTTGTTTAACGTCCTACTTCGACGAATTCTTCTATGAAATCATTGGGTTGGGGATTGATGCTCCGTATAGACAATATCTAAGCATCCGATGATAGAATTTCTATAATAGAGTTTCAGGCTGTGTCCATTGACTTTGAATTTCTCACCATTGCTAGTCATTAGTTCCACATAGCCATATTTGATCACATATCTGACAGTGAATGGTCCAGATCAGACCATCGTGATCGAAGTTTTTCCGGAAAGATTTTCAGATGGGAGTTGAAAAGAAGTACTTGGTCACCGACATTAAATTCTTTTCTAATTATCCTCTTGTCGTGCCAACGCTACGTTTTCTCTTTGTAGATCCTAGAATTCTCATAAGCTTGCAAACGAAATTCTTCTAGCTGATTGAGTTGCAAAAGTCGTCTATCAGTGCTAAGCTTAGTGTCTAAGTTGAGTTCTTTGATAGCCCAGTAAGCTTTATACTCTAACTCGACAGGAAGATGACAGTCCTTTCCATAAACCAATCGATAGGGAGATGTTCCAATCGGCGTTTTGAAAGCTGTGCATTAAGCCTGTAAGGTGTCATCGAGCTTATTACTCCAGTCAGTTCTAGATCTTGAGACTACTTTCTGAAGAATTGTTTTGAGCTCTCTGTTTGAGACTTCTACTTGACCGCTGGCCTGAGGGTGGTAGGTTAATCCTTGTCTGTGATACACACCATATTTGGCAAGCAGAGTGTCTAACTGCTTTTCTCCAAAATGAGTTCCTTGATCACTTATCACGGCTCTGGGTACACCAAAACGTGGAAAGATGATCTTCTTAAATAGCCGTATCACAGCTCTAGCATCGTTGGTGGGAGTGGCAATTGCTTGTACCCACTTAGAAACATAGTCGACAACGACTAAGATGTAACAATTTCCGTTAGAAGAAGGGAATGGTCCTTGATAGTCAATACCCCAGACATCAAATATTTCGACTTCTAATATGCCGTTTTGAGGCATTTCATGTCTCTTGGATATTTGACCCATTCGTTGACAAGCGTCACAAGCCATAACAAAGTCTTTGGAATCTTTAAATATCGAGGGCCAGAAAAACCCGGATTGTAAGACTTTGGCTACGGTCTTGGGCGGACCATGATGACCACCATAAGCAGATGAGTGGCATCCTTCTAAAACTCCTTTAACTTGCCACTGGGGGATACATCGTCTATACAGACCATCTGAACATTGCTTGAACAGATAAGGGTCATCCCAAACAAAGAATTTTGCATCATGCAAAAATCTCTTTCTTTGGTTATAAGAAAGGTCAGAAGGTAGCTTGCGACTGACAAGAAAATTGGCCATATCAGCATACCAAGGAGAAGAGTCCACAATTGCCATTAATGAATCATCAGCAAACGAATCATTAATCGGCGTTGGTAATCCTATTTCAGTTACTCGTATCCTTGAGAAATGGTCAGCGACTACATTTTTTGCTCCTTTCTTATCCCAGATCTCGAGATCAAACTCTTGAAGGAGTAAGATCCATCGGATAAGTCTAGGTTTTGCCTCTTTCTTTGAAAGCAGATATTTCAAAGCAGCATGGTCAGTGTAAACAATGACTTTCGATCCTATAAGGTAAGAACGGAATTTGTCTAAGGCTTAGACAATGGCAAGAAGTTCTTTTTCAGTGGTGGCGTAGTTGATTTGGGCAGGATCTAAAGTTTTACTAGCATTCTAAATTCCATGAAGGAACTTTTCCTTTCTTTGCCCCAAAACAACTCCAACGGCATAATCACTCGCATCGCACATAAGTTCAAATGGAAGATTCCAATCAGGCGACTGGATTATAGGTGCGGTGATTAAAGCACGTTTAATTTTGTTGAATGCCTCAAGGCATTCCTTTGTGAAGTTAAAAGGTGCATCCTTGAAAAGGAGCTCAGTCAGGGGCTTAGCTATTTTTGAAAAGTCTTTAATAAACCGTCGGTAGAAACCGGCGTGGCCTAGAATACTTCTGATTCTTTTTACATTAGCAGGTGGTGGCAGTTGTTCAATAACTTGGATCTTAGCTCGATCCACTTCAATACCTCTCTCAGAAATGATGTGTCCTAAAACTACACCTTCGTTCGCCATGAAGTGACATTTTTCCCAATTGAGAACAAGGTCGACCTCTTCACAGCGTTTTAGAACTCTGGACAGATTTGTCAAACAATTATCGAAGGAAATGCCATAGACGCTAAATTCGTCCATGAATACTTCCATGATAGTCTCAACAAAATCTGAAAAGATACTAGTCATGCAACGCTGGAAAGTGGCAGGTGCATTACACAAGCCAAATGGCATTCTGCGATAAGCAAAAGTACCATAGGGACAGGTGAAGGTGGTTTTCTCTTGGTCCTCAGGGTGGATAGGAATTTGGAAAAATCCTGAGTAACCATTTAGATAGCAGAAATATTTGTGGCAAGCTAACCTCTCTAGCATTTGATCAATGAAGGGCAGAGGAAAGTGATCTTTTCGAGTTGATTGATTCAACTTTCTGTAGTCAATGCACATATGCCATCCCGTCACAATCCTTGTGGGGAGGAGCTCATTCTTTTCATTTTTGACTACTGTTGTTCCTCCTTTCTTGGGAACAACTTGGGCAGGGCTAACCCATTTTGAGTCAGAAATTGCATAGATTATGCCAGCATCCAGCAATTTCATAACTTCAGCTTTAACTACTTCTTGCATATTTGGGTTAAGACGGCGTTGACCTTGAACACAAGGTTTTTGGCCTTCTTCTAAGTTGATTCTATGCATGCAAAAGTCAGGGCTTATGCCTGTTAGATCTTCAAGCTTGTATCCTATTGCCTTTTTATGTTTTCTCAAGATAGTCAATAATGAGTTTAACTGATTTTCATCTAGGAGAGCACTCACTATGACTGGGCAATATTCAGACTCATCTAAAAAAGCATATTTTAGATTTGAGGGAAGAGGTTTAAGTTCAGGTTTATGTACTTCTGCCTTAACAAGAGCATCAATTAAGCTTATGAACTCTTGAACTTCTTCAGATGATATCTCTTTTCCAGTCAAGTCCCTTTCCAGCTCACTGATCTCAAAATTGTCGTTCTCAGAGATATCCTCTAACAATAAAATTGCTTCTAAAGGATACTTAATTATTGATGGATACAGAGATTCATCAATAATTGAGTCGACAATGTCAAGGAAACGGCAAGGCTCTTCAAGCATAGGGCTCTTCATTGCACTGTTTAAGTTGTAGGTGACTTTATCATCACCTACTTCTAATGTCAATCTTCCATTCTTGACATCGATTACTGCTCCCGCAGTGTGTAGAAATGGCCTTCCTAAAATGATAGGGATTTGCGAATCTTCAGCCATATCTAACACTATGAAATCGACTGG
>JAIUZE010068162.1:0-23210 GCA_022085475.1 Heliosperma pusillum | reverse complement strand
AATAAGATAACTTTAGTCCAGTGCAACTTTAGTCCATAATTGTGAAACTTTAGTACATACTAATGAAACTTTAGTCCATAATTGTGAAACTTTAGTACATACTAGTGAAACTTTAGTACATAATAGTGAAACTTTAGTAAATACTAGTGAAACATTAGTACATACGAGTGAAACTTTAGTACATAATTGTGAAACTTTAGTACATTTTAGTACATACTAGTGAAACTTTAGTACATAATAGTGAAACTTTAGTACATAATAGTGAAACTTTAGTACATACTAGTGAAACTTCAGCCCATACTAGTGAAACTTTAGCCCATACTAGTGAAACTTTAGTACATAACTGTGTAATTTTAGATCTAAAAATAATCAATAACAAAAAAAATAAAAAACGAGATAAAAATAAAATAGAAATTCATAGAAATTCAAAAAAAATGAAAACTTTAGTACATAAAAAACGAGATAAAAATAAAATAAAAATAAAACTAGGGGAATAAATCTGAAAAGTAGAAAAACAACATATATAAAAATAATGAGATCTAAAATAAAATAAAAAACATAAAAAAAATCTGAAAAATAAAAAACAAGATTTGAAATGATAGTGGTTATATTTTTTAACCTTTTTACCTTTTTTTCAGATCTAAAAAAATATTCAAATGGCTAAAATATGATGATATAAATCTGAAAAAAAAAAACAAAAAAAAATGAGAAGAAAAGTTCCTCCACCCGCCTCCAACCCTCCGACCACCATCCCCATGTGCTTACCCTCCACAACCAACACCAATATAGCCCAAATATTTCAGATCTGAGAAAAAAATTGAGAAAAATTGAAAGTTGTTAGTGGTGGTTGGAGGAGTGGAGGGCGGCGACATGGGAACGGGGAGGAGGGAGCCGAGAAAAGCAGGGGAGCGACGGGCGGCAGGGGAACGGCGGCAGTGGAGGGGAGCGACGGGCGGCGGACGGCGGTGGAGGGGTGGGCTAGGTGGTTGTCGGGTTTTGTGAGTGAGGGAGAGGAGGTGGTTAATTTTTTGGGTGGAAAGGTGAAGGTGGGTGGAGGCGGCGGTGCAGGGTGAATGTGGCGCGACAGGGGGAGGTGGAAAGGAGGAGGAAGGTGGAGAGGTGAAGGTGGCGGTGTAGGGTGGGTGGAGGTGGCGGTGTAGGGTGAAGGTTGGTTTTTTTTAGAGAATAGTAGAGAGAGAAGGGAGGTAGAAAGAGAATGGGTGATGTGAAAATGAATGAAATAGAGTGAAAAATGGCTTTTATATTAGGGTTTGAAGGGTGGATTGTGTGTGACTCACAATCCTGGCCACTCATTTTGTTTCAATCTCAGCCCTTTATCCCCTTAATCCAAGGGCTTGGATGAGGACTCAAGGACTCAAAGATGAGGGGGAGACTCATTTGAACCCACCTCTCTATATATATATATATATAGAAATTGCATCAGGTGAGTCCACAAATCTTAGGTGAGTCTGTCCTATCAATCTAGACCGTTAAATTATTGAGATCTGACGGCTAAAATTAAGCGATGAGTTTAAGGGTAATTTCGTACTTTTCTCGTTTCGTATAAAAGCCATCAAATAGCTTATTCTATTATTTTTGCAGTCAATAATTTCTCTCTCTTAAATTTCTCTCCTCTTCAACGACCAAACAATTTTTAGAGGTTAATTCTTCCACTTTCTCCTACAGTCAACTATACATGCTTGCTCTTTTAGATTCAGCATCACCAGTGAATCTGTGATATTGTGCCGTTTATGGAGCAAGGTTTGATCTTTCATTTCAATTTTACCTATGTTTGTGATTAGGTTTTGTAATTTTGCATTTGATCTTGTATTCATGTCAATAAATTGTTCAGATCTTTCATGCTTTTCATAATCTGTGCTTTAATTTGATTCTAATAACGATATTTGTGCTAATGTCATATAAAATTGCGATAATCGGTGACGCAGGGCGGCGAATAAGCTTCAACGACGATGCGGCTATTGTGATGGTACAATATTTCTACATTAACCGTGGTCTGATTTACCCCGTTTAGTATTTAATTTTGAATTTTTATATCATTTCTTTATCTTGTCATTCTAATTATAAATCGGCAAATCTTCTTCTAATTCATTTAAATGATGAATTCTTTCTTGATTTATTTAATTTATTCTTTCAATTCGTTTAGTGACCTAACTTGATTGTGTTTTAATGTTGGTGAACTTCGTTTGCGAGTATTTTTAATCATATTCATTGTGTTATGTAACCGATTATAGTGTTACTCTAATAATGCAAGTGTGTTACTGCTGTAATGGTATAAATGTGTTATTTTTAATAGTGTTCTTATATCCCTTCAATACTATAGATGTGTGACTATAATAGTACATGGGTGTTACTATAATAGTATTAGCAAGTCTTGCTTAAGACGGGCTCTATTCGTCTTAAGCTTAAACGGGTCAAATACTACCACTTGGAAATTTTTGGTATTTCCTAAATAACAAGTGCGATGATTTGTTATATATTTGACCCGTCTTAAGTTAAAGACAGATAATGCCCGTCTTAAATGTAACCTCTCCATTTGCTATTTCTGGCTATACTCTCCTTCATCTTTTGACGGATAGTATAATGGTATGATTGTATTTTTCTTGTTTTTTCCTACTATCAGGTTAGTGAGTTTTGATATATTGTAACCTCTTCTTTTGATATACTGTGTGTTGGTAAGTAGTAAACTTACTTTCTTGAACTACATAATTTTTCTCGTCTCGCTGTTTCATGGTTGAAATAACTTCAAAATTTGCAAACTCAAATTATAATCAGAATTCTAAAAATGCGGATAAGCTTGGTCTGAAGTTCAATCCGTTGTTAAGAATAAGCACTGAGATGAGAGAGATCCTTAGGTTGACAAAAACGAATCAAGTAGGAATCATTTTTGATTCATTCGATAGTTTATGCTTTAAGCATGTAGGAATTCATATGTTTTTTTATTCATTCAATAGTTTATGCTTTAAGCATTGTCTTTTAGGTCAGTTTGTATTATTATAGTTGTTTGCAATATACTCCAATGAGAGACCTTGAAGATTTTAAGCTTTGAGTTGATGTGATATGCATTCATTTAGTCTTCTTATGTGAGCATCATGTAACAATTTTTTTGCCAGTGGTTCAGGAACTAAAGTGCTATATCAGTGCCATGCCAGTGTAATAAATTCAGACTATGACAATGTTTATGATATGGCACAGATTGATCCAATTGAATACACCAGCTTTGAATAATGTTATATAGAACACAGACTACAACAATGTTTCTGATACAAGCTAGCCCGTGTATATTGTACCTTATCGTTTATTAGCTCAAATGGTAGAGCATTGTACTATTGTACAAGATATGGGTTCGAGTCCCACATAAACGAACGTATGCAATTGTATTACAATAAGAGTTATTCCCTTCGTCTTAATCATTTAATTATCTTTGATGAAACGACCCCTCACAGATGATTATTAATACTTTATGGGTAACATTGGTTACATTACAAAGTAACACTATTACTCTATAGAGTAAGAATTCTTACGGTATGGAGCAACACTTAGGGAGTATTATTCTTTACGTTTCGAGTAACTAAGTTATTTTATAGAGTCAAAATACTTATTCCATTAAAACTAACGGTTATTCTATATAATAAATTTTGGTGATACTAATTATTTTATATGGTTACACAAAGTAACATTACTTATTTGCCTTCTAACAATACTTGCAACAACGAACTAGGCTCTACGCGGCTCGAACCCGCATCTGTGTAGAATATCGTACATTGCTCTACCATTTAGTTAACAGCCTTAAAAAAAAAAGAGTATCCATCGTTTCAAAAGAAGCCAATGAAACTTAAACGCACATAGAAGACTCTCATATGGACTAAAAATTGGTGTTACAATAACAATCCAACTGCTACAGTAACGACTAAAATGTGTTACAGTAACTTAGTTACAATAACTTTGTTATAGTAACGTAGTTACAGTAACTTCATATGGACTAAAAATAGGTGTTGCAATAATAATCTAACTATTACAGTAACAACTCAAATGTGTTACTGTAACTTTGATACAGTAACAAAGTTACTGTTTACGGTAACACTAATTATTGTACTCCCTCCTAGTCGGTCACTTCTTCCCTGTTTCCTTATTGGGTAAGTCGGGTTTTCTTCCCTCTTTCCCTTTTTGGATGTGGGGTTGTGTGTTTTGTGTGGTCTAAATTCATTTGTATGTGGGGTAGTGTGTTTTGTGTAACGACTCAAATGTGTTACAGTAACATAGTTACAATAACTTTGTTATAGTAACGTAGTTACAGTAACTTCATATGGACTAAAAATAGGTGTTGCAATAACAATCTAACTATTACAGTAACATTACTTGCAATAAATTTTGGTGATACTAATTATTTTATATGGTTACACAAAGTAACATTACTTATTTGCCTTCTAACAATACTTGCAACAACGAACTAGGCTCTACGCGGCTCGAACCCGCATCTGTGTAGAATATCGTATATTGCTCTACCATTTAGTTAATAGCCTTAAAAAAAAGAGTATCCATCGTTACAAAACAAGCCAATGAAACTTAAACGCACATAGAAGAGACTCTCATATGGACTAAAAATTGGTGTTACAATAACAATCCAATTGTTACAGTAACGACTCAAATGTGTTACAGTAACTTAGCTACAATAACTTTGTTATAGTAACGTAGTTACAGTAACTTCATATGGACTAAAAATAGGTGTTGAAATACCAATCTAACTATTACAGTAACAACTCAAATGTGTTACTGTAACTTTGATACAGTAACAAAGTTACTGTTTACAGTAACACTAATTATTGTACTACCTTCTAGTCGGTCATTTCTTCCCTCTTTCCTTATTGGGTAAGTCGGGTTTTCTTCCCTCTTTCCCTTTTTGGATGTGGGGTTGTGTGTTTTGTGTGGTTTAAATTCATTTGTATGTGGCGTAGTGTGTTTTGTGTGATCCAAATTCATTTCCTAAATTTTTGTGTAAAAAGGAAAGGGGAAGAAATGAGTGACTAGGAGGGAGTATATAGTAAAACAAAGTAGCATTACTTATTTGTCTTCTAACAATATTTGCAACAAAGAACTAGGCTCTACGGGACTTGAACCCGCATCTGTGTACGATATTGTATACTGCTCTACCGTTGAGCTAATAGCCTTTTAAAAAGTGTATCCATCGTCACAAAACAAGTCTATGAAACTTAAACATGAATAAAAGACACTCTCACATGGAAAAAATAGGTGTTACAATGCAATAACAATCCAACTGTACAGTAACAGCTCAAATGTCTTACGGTAACTTAATTACACTTTTTGGCAACACTAATTATTGTACATGCTAACACAAAGTAACATTACTTATTTAACCGCGCTCTACGGGACTCAAACCCGCATCTGTGTGCAATATCGTACATTGCTCTACCATTGAGGTAATAGCCTTTAAAAATGTGTATCCATCGTCACAAACAAACAAGCAAATGAAACTTAAGAACTACCAATATATATGTTACAGTAACAAATCAAGTGTTACAGTAACAATTCATAATCCTGGGGACACTGGTACTACAATGAAATAATAAACCAAGTGCTAAGTGTTAACAAATGAAGTATTATAACTACAACTCACATGTATCAAACTAACAAAGCATATGTCCATTAAAACTCATATGTGCAACATTAATAACTCATATGTGTTACAATGACAAGCCAACTGTTACAGTAACAATGCATTTGTGTTACAAAGGCAATCATATCAAAGTTAACAAAATCAATCATATCATTTATAACACAAACTCTTGTTTCAGATGGTATACATTATAAGACGTACTCAGAAGTCAGAACCGATTTAAATAATGTTAAAATGAAAAGGAAATTGTGAGAGGTATTAACTTAAGACCGTCTTAAGCAAGACCTTCTCCATTAATAAAGCTATCGAAAATTATAATACGAGACAAACTCGCCTTCGAATTTGGGATATTATAGAGTAGAAGCAATCATATAAGTTGCAAGAAGACTAACAAAACAACAAAATTATTCAAATAAGATAATTTAAGGTCAAAAAAGTTAAATACTCACCATTATAGAACTTGCTGCAACTTTCAATGGCGTATATAGTGAATTGGATGGAAATTCAACTTTAAAGCAAAAAGACATCGAAAAGTCATGTAACATAAGAAAAGCATCCACAATCAAAATCACAGGTATTAAATATAAAACATAACTTACACGAGTTACATCGTCCTCATTTTTATGCAACACATTTGTGTGTTTTTAAGTTGAAATCTGATTGTAAGTGTCGAATCAGACGTTTAGAAGTTTGATCACTCTTCACTATCGATAAATTCAACTGTATGAATTTCGTCTTTGAAATACCTGCCATTGATGAAGAGAATATGATTCATCATGATTTTAAGTTGAAGATGATAAATCAGGGTTTTGGTTAATCGGACATGAGTTTGAGTAGTAGAAGATAAAAATCGATAAACTTTTTGTTCAATTGTTTCATCATTTTTCAAGATTTGTTTTATTGAATGTCATTACCTAATGGTAGAAGGAGATTGTAGATAGACAATCAGTATAATGGAGGAGCAAAAGTAAGAACAGAGAAAGCAAGTTGAAGAGAGAGAAAGAGATAAATTTTTGGAACAAAGAGAAATGAAACACGGTAGAAAAACCCAAGGAATATTTTGATTTACTTCCCAGATTCGATCAGGACCGTTAATTTTGTCAAATCTAAAGGTCTGAAATGATAGGACATACTCACCTAAGGAGCTGGACTCACCGGATGCTCACTCTATATATATATGAGCTGGGATCCGGTGAGTCCACCTAAATATTTGAGTTCGTGAGTCCAGCTATACAATATCACAGATTACACACAATAATATCACTGGTTATACTAAACAGTATCACGAAAAAAGAGCAGCACATAAAGGTTAAAAAAATTGGATGTCATATTACTTGCCATTGACGACGACCACCCAACCCATCAATACCGGTGACAATCCAAACACCTAGATGACACAAGGAAACATTTATCCAGTATCATCGTCACCCATTATTTATCCCATGTTTTCTTTCCATTTGCCATATTCCTCCACTCATACACATTACTCTTACTCGGAACTCACACCACCACCAATCACAAATTTTTTTGTCATTGGCGTCGGCTATGAAGAAGAAAGTAAGAGGCAAAGATGATATGTAGAGAGGAAATAGGATAAAAAAAGCTATATACAATAAACTTCGGTGAAACGCCGACAATAGTGACTTTCCGGCATGAAATAGCGAGAAAATTATGGTGTTTGTCGGAGCTTCGGTATTAGAATCAATTGGTGTGAAAAAAAGTATGAGAAAAAAAATTTAGTAATAGGGCGCGAAAAAGTGATTCAGTGGTGTGATATTGTATAGTATATCCCGTGATATTGTTTAGTAAAACTTGTGATATTGTATCATGGACTTACGGACTCAAAAAGATAGGGTGGACTCACATGATCCTAATTCTATATATATATATATATATATATATATATAGAGTCATGATTCGGTGCAAACGACCACTCGGTGCAAAAAGTGAAAACGAACTAGCTATATAAAAATCTCACACTGTTACGCATAAAATGTCCGCAAAATCAACTTTCACATCCCTCCCATTTATTAAACTTCCTGCCATTTAATAAACTTCCCACCCTTCACCCTGATATATATGGTCTAACAATTAAACCTAGGGCGTCAACGCGTGATATAGCAGCAATGGCCTTATTATAAAACTCGATTTGAACTTCAATTTGTTAGTCACGTGTGACGTGTTAGTCCCTTCATCCAATTATACAATACATTGTCGTCCCTTTCTTTTACTCGTTCAAAGTAATATTGGACAGCTAGAAACTAAATTTGCTTTCATAACTTGTGATTTGTGAGCTTGCGTAACTCTAGGGATTGCTCCAATCTAGTAGAAGACCAATTCCATAAATATACAAAGTAATAAATTCAGGGAGTTCATATTACCACAAATTGTCATTTGTAATGAAGCAATTCGTCGTAAGCTTAACATGGGTAAACTTTCGCCCACACAAAGAGCAAGTGGGGGACAAGTAGGGGGATCCATTTGCCCCACACTTGCTCCTTGTGAGGGGTTTGACCCGTCTTAAGTTTGCGGGGGTCGCACCGTCACAAATGAGAATTTCTTAGTACACCCACGCAATTACTTTTTTGTGAGGGGTCTTGACCCGTCTTAAGCTTGCGGCGGATTGCCGCATCACAAGTGTAACACCCGCAAATGTACCTTATTTTTATAATAAAAATATTTTACGGATACTTTTCAGCGAAATTTAGTTTTAGTCGTGAATTAAATTTTCCGTGTCTAATTTCGAATTTCAGAGTTTGTTTTTGAATTTTACGCGAGATTCCGAGTAAGTTACGTCTTAAGACGTTTTTGGGCTTTTCCCATATGTTTTCCACTTACTCCTTATACTTCCTCATATACTCCCTTAACCCTAAGCTCCCTCATTCAACATCTCCTTCTTTCTCACCAAGTAACCATCAAACCCTAACCTCCATAATTGTTCAAGCTTTAAATCATCGCTACTCCTTCGTTTCTCGCTCAAATTCATTAAAGTTCGTCTTATTCTTTCCCTCTCATCGTCCTCTATCTCTTTTGGTAATAAAATTACCGTCTTTCTCGCTTTTCAATTTATCCGTCTTTCTCAAAGGTGAATTATATGCATCTTTTATTATCTAATTGTAGGTGGTGACCTCCAAGTCCCCGACAAAGACTACTTTTTGATAGAAGAGGACATCGACGCGGATTGAAGACGCGAAAAGGTAAAGGTGAAGGGTTACTCGATATCATTTACGTGTTTTAATGTGTTTTCTATATTAGTAATCGTATTTAGAATAGGATTAGTAATCATAGAAATTGTGTTGTTGATGATAGTTGTTGTTAGATGATAATTGATAATGAGAATTGATGATTTATGATGTTAGATGATGTTGTTGTATAATGAACCTTAGTGAACATTGTGATTTTCGTGCACTTTAGACCCCAGCCGGCGGACCGGCAGCCGGTCAGCCGACCGGCTGGGGAGTGGTTGATGTTGAATTGTTGTTTACGTAGAATTTTAATATACATTACGTCTCAGCCGACCGGCTGAGACACATACCAATATTACTTCATTTTCTCGTATGACTTTGACCGGCTTGACCGGCTGGGACACACTGCATTTTCAATTGTTTTTCAAGTGTGACTATGGTGCCAGCCGGGTAGCCGGTCCACCTGACCGGCTGACACCCTGCTGGAGTTAATTCTTATAATTTTTTAAATTCTTAATTTATAATAGTTCGCATGGTTCGTTTATCGTATAAATTTACGTAATGACTTTAAATATTAATGTTTCGAATATATGATATTCCATTCGCTTGTATCGCATGTTTTGTGACGGTTTTTCATATATCCCACCTTGGCGGTCGGTTTTACACATGTTATGGTTTGAGCACTATTTGTTATGTGCTTTGTACTCTCATTCCCTTGGCTACCTCCACGTTCGTAAGGCTGGAATGTCGGAACGGGGAGTGTATCCTTACTGCTTAATTGCATGTGTTAGTGGACATATGCCGACGTTGTTGGGAGGCGAACGCTTTGCGTTGATCGACCCGGCCGTCAAATGTTGTATACTTGCGAGGTGGTGTCATTGCATGTAGCGTACCGCTTGTTATGAGGCTTCTGCTCTTTTCCGCCTCTTTCGTGAAGGTTGACCGAATTTGGGGTACTCGGCGTCTATGATTGACCGAGTCATGGATGCGAAATGTCATCGCTTGTCGAATCGGAAAATGGTTTATTCCGAGAGTCTAGCCAGGTTTAGACAAGGACCAGATATTTATATCGTCGTCCTACCGGGAGGAATTTAGTCTACATATACGAAATGTATTGAATCGTGTATGCGTTCTGGGAAATGTTTTATCCCGTGGATGCCTTTTAATCATACTTGCATGTACACGGTGCTAGTGCGTGTCATTTACCGTGAGAGATGTCGTCAATGTATTTGTATGTTTGGATGGATGATTATATGATTGATTATTTGTGATCGTTGGATGACTTTGCATGGTTTGTTTGTCGAGTCTCAATCTTATCAAACTTATGCCTCTAACGGTGAGATGCAAGCCCTAGTGAGTGTATGGTTGCCTAAGAGTGTCATCCCCGAGTCTATCTATCATATGATGGTTACGGTTTTGTACTTCATGTACCGATATCTTTACATATTGAATTGCCTATTTATCCTTCTCGTACTTCACATGTATATTTATGTATGCATGTTTCTACTTTTGTATTTCCGTATGTACGTTTATTGTGATATGGCTGGGAGAACCCGGAGTTACTCCCCACTGACTGTGGCGTTCATGTTTTTCATGGATGAACATGTTGCTTGATTGGATGGCTTTTTACTTGTGGTATTTTGGGTTCGGGTGTGAGCTAGCGGGCGTTGGCGTGGATGAGTCACCTCTAGACGTTGTTTAGCTAGTTGCTAATAACTTTGATATTTGATAACATTTTGAGAGACTTTGTCTCTTTGTAGTATTTTATATTTTGGTTTGTAATTATTGACATTCCTCGTACCTTTCTATTTGCATGTAAAAAGTTTTAAAAACACCGTATTTTCCGCTATATAAATCACATGCTTGTTATGTTTTATTTCCGCATTCGCGAGGGTTGTCACAGTTGGTATCAGAGCTTAAACGCTCCCGACGCATATGCGTGAACCCTAAACTTAAACTACTGGACCTTGAAATAATAAATGAGAGATGGGTAGAAGTTAAGGACTTTACTTGGTAGTCTATTTGTTTATGCTAATTGATAGGATTAACTTAATTTGTTTTTGTTTCTTATGAAGATGGTTAGACCTCGAGTAGTAGAGAATGTTATGCTAGAAGCTCTTACGCAAGTGTTGAAGAATCAACAAGATGCGGCTATTGCTCAAGCCAACCAAGTTCCCCCTCGTAGGGAAGATAACTATCAAGGAGGCTACGCTTGGGTGGCAAGCCAAATAGCTAGAAGCAAGATTATACCTTATGGTGGAGAGCCGGACCCTACCGAGCTATCGGAATGATTCCGAGAAATGGAGAAGCAATTTGATTTATACCAAGTCCGTGAAGAGGACAAGGTAAGGATCGCAAAGCACTTCCTTGTAAGGGAAGCAGATAATTGGTGGGCGATTACTAGTGCCACCGCTACTCTTGAAGACGACTTCAATTGGGCTTGTTTCAAAGCTCTAGTTGAAGGTCAATTTTATCCTAAGAAGCTCAAGCAACAAAGGCTCAAGGAGTTTATTGACTTCAAGCAAGGTAACTTCTCGGCACAAGACTTCACTACGGAGTTCAACAAGCTTGCTCACTTTGCTCCGAGGCTTATCAAAGATGACGAGGACCGAACTTTCTATTACCGCAACAAGCTTAGTGCTTTACTCCAAAGTAAAGTGAGAACAAATACTACTTTCTTTGGGGATTTATATGATGATGCTCTATGGGCCGAGAACTCCATGAAGGCCATCAAAGATGAATCTATGATGAAGAATCCCTCTCCTTCCTTCGCTCCTAGGCCTAATTTCTATGGGAAGAGGCCGTTTACTCCTTCGTCCTCCAACTCTTATGCCAACAAGAGGAGATTCAATCCTCCCCCAAATGCAAGTGCAAGAGCTCCCGCTCCTTTCATTCCCCAAGCTACTTCTAATGTGGCTCGTAGGCCATATGCTCCTCCTCAAGCTCAAGGTCGCTTTTGCAACCGTTGTAGACAACCACACCACCCCGGTGTGACTTGTTCCAACCGACCTTATATTTGCTTCTTTTTCCAAAAGGGTGGTCACCGTTATGATGATTGCCCCGATCGTAAGTTGCCCCCTCCAATTGCCAAACCTAAGGGTTCTATCTTCGTTGTGAGCCGAGCCGAAGCCGATGCTCATCCGGAGATAATTACGGGTATGTTCTCAATCTTAGAGCAACCGTGTCTTATTCTATTTGATACATGTGCTTCTATGTCCTTTGTGTCTTCGACTTATGCTAATAAACTAACAATCGAGCCTACTTCTAGTGAGGATACTCCCATATCCTTACCATCCGAAGAAATTATCTCTTATTTTACTCTTTATCCTAATGTTCCAATCTCTATTTCGGGTGCTATCTTTCCCGCTAATCTCCTTAAGTTTCCTCTAGGAGAATTCGATGTAATCCTAGGTATTGATTGGTTAGCATTGTACTATGCTAGGTTCGAGTGTCGAGATCAAAAGATTTATTTAAAGAGTCCTTTAGGAGTTAGAATAACCTATAAGGGATCTCATCCCCGAAAGGGTGTGTCTTTGATTTCCGCAATGAAGTTGGTGAGTATGGTAAGAAAGGGTCACCAAGAATACTTGTGTGTTGTGACTTCTACTACTACCTCCTTACCGAATATTGATGATGTGCCTATAGTTCGTGAATTTGTTGATGTATTTCCCGAAGACTTGCCCGGGATTCCTCCCGAGCGTGACGTTGAGTTTTCTATTGATCTTGTACCTGGTTCTGGACCCATAGCCAAAGCTCCTTACCGTATGGCTCCAACCGAATTGAAAGAGTTAAGGAAGCAACTTGATGATATGATTGAGAAGGGTTTTATTCGACCAAGTGCCTCGCCTTGGGGTACTCTCGTTCTCTTTGTGAAGAAGAAAGATGGTTCTATGAGGCTTTGTATTGATTACCGTGAGTTGAACCGAATTACAATCAAGAATAGATATCCTTTGCCAAGAATTGAAGATTTGTTCGACCAACTAAAGGGTGCTTCTACTTTTTCCAAGATTGATTTGAGATCCGGTTATCATCAAATTCCCATTCATGATGTTGATATTCCAAAGACCGCTTTTAGTACAAGATATGGTCATTATGAGTTCAAGCTGATGCCATTTGGATTGACTAATGCTCCCACTATTTTCATGGATCAAATGAACCGCACATTTAGTGAATACCTTGATAAGTGTGTGGTGGTGTTCATTGACGATATTCTTATTTTCTCCAAGACCGAAGAAGAGCATGCTATTCATCTTAGGACTATTTTGGGTGTTCTTCGTCGTCAGAAGTGGTTTGCCAAATTCTTCAAGTGTGAATTTTGGTTACCTAAGGTGTCCTTTCTTGGGCATGTAAGCTCAAAAGAAGGTGTGATGGTAGATCTTTCAAAAATTGAAGCTGTGGTGGATTGGAAGAGTCCGACCGATGTTAGAGAAGTTCAAAGTTTTCTTAGTTTAGCTGGTTATTCCCGTAGATTTGTCAAAGATTTCTCAAAGCTTGCTAGACCGATGACCCAATTGTTGAAGAAGGAAACCAAGTTCCTATGGAACGAAGTGTTGGAGTAAGTGTCCTCCACAATAGTGCATTTATATAATAATTCTCATTTGGAATATACGTGGCATGATTAGTATATTTTGATACTCCACGTCAGTTGATTAACTTAAATCGGTAACGCTCGGCTGACTAGAGTTTGACGTTATTGTCGTATAATGGCGGTGATCAACTGATCCCTTTAGGTCACACCTATAGGATGAAACCCAAATAGAATACTAATTATTTGTATACGATACAGTTTAATTAGGGCATTACATATATTTGAATTGTACATTTAGTTACGAGAGTTGTTTATTGGAAATTGAGTTAGGAACTCATTCCATTAAGTTTATTAGTCAATTATACGATAACTGACTGAATAAATTTTACGTCTTATTTTAATACGATTAAATAAGATTTAATTTAGCGATTAATCGTTAATTCATTAAATTAGTTGAGGTTATGCATATATTTTGAGGTAGAGGGGTATAGAGTTAAATTTTATTACAAAGAGTGTAAAATAAAATAAAATGGGCATTGTGGAACCATTATATAGGATATAATGGTAAAAATATTAATTAAAAGAAAAGTGAAGTATATATATTGATTATTAATTTGAGTTATAAAATTGTTATTTGATCAAATTAACACTTAATTATACAAGATAATTAAACATATGATTATAAGTATTTGTGGGACAAATATCAAAAAAATCAAAATGGACCACATAACACTAGTTGGGGCCGGATTGTTTGAGTGGAGATCAATGATGATTGTTCTCATCTAATCCTACACTCCACCTTATGTTATGACACCATGATCATTACATTTACCACCAACACTCAAGTCATTTGCATGGGAATAAAAAATGAGCAAAATAAGAGCCACAAAGGCCTTGACCATCCGGCCAAATAAGGCTACATAAGAGAACAAGAGTTGTTCTCATTGTGTGACAACTTCATTTTTGCTTATTTTCCTTCTTCTCTCTAAAAACCTCCAACATCTCTCTAAACTCACATGCAAAATAATATTCATATCATATTACTAGTGTAGTAGTACAATAATATTAGTAGTATTAATTCTTACTTATTATCTAGTTAATAATAAGCTAAGATTATTTGGGTTTAATCTTGGGTGCAACAAGAAGGAGACCTTCTACTTTGGAGGTTATTTTATGGAGGATCATCCATTAATTTCATGCTCAAGAACAATAAGAAAAGAGTTTCTTATTGTGCCCATTTTGCCGAAATTTTCCAATGTAAGAAAATTTCATCTTATCTTTATATTTATGCTTTTATATTTGCATGCATGATAACTAGATCCTAAATAATTAAGTTAATGTAATTTAATGATCTAATTAGAGGAGTCTAATTAGAGGTCTAGGACTTTCATGAAGCTTGTGAAGCCGCTTTTCAAGAGTTAAAGAAGAGGTTAACGACCGCTCCGGTGTTGACTTTGCTTGAAGATGGTGTAGACTTTGATGTCTATTGTGATGCTTCCAAGATGGGATTGGGTTGTGTACTTATGCAAAGTAGGAAAGTGGTGGCTTATGCTTCGAGACAGTTGAGAGTTCATGAAGTGAACTATCCTACTCATGATTTGGAATTGGCTGCTGTTGTTCATGCTTTGAAAGTGTGGAGACACTACCTTATTGGTGTTCATTGCCGTATATTCACCGATCACAAGAGTTTGAAGTACATATTTACTCAAAAAGAGTTGAATATGAGGAAAAGAAGATGGTTGGAATTGGTGAATGATTATGATTTTGAGTTCTTTACCATGAAGGGAAAGCTAATGTTGTTGCCGATGCTCTTAGTAGAAAATCTTCTCATACATTGAATGCTATGCGAGTTTTACCCGATGATCTTTGTATTGAGTTTCGAAAGTTGGAGTTGGAATTTGTGGAATGTGGATTTGATTATGTTGGTGCTATGACTGTCGAACCTGTTTTCCTCCGTGAGATCCGCGAAAACCAAGTTGATGATCCTACCTACAAGTCTATTCAAGCCAAACTTCTTGAAGGAAAAGCTAAAGTCTTCAAGTTTGATGACAAAGGTGTTCTTCGTTTCCATGGCCGTTTGTTTGTGCCTAATGCTCTTGATTTGAGAAAGCGAGTTCTTGAAGAAGCTCACATTTCCCCTTATTCTATTCACCCCGGAGGTGATAAGATGTATAAAGACTTGAAGCTACAGTTTTGGTGGCCGAATTTGAAAGGCGATGTTGTGTCATATGTTGGAAGATGTCTTACTTGCCAACAAGTGAAAATCGAACACAAGAGGCCCGGTGGATTGCTACAACCGTTGTATATTCCTCTATGGAAGTGGGAATCTATTTCTATGGATTTTGTTATGGCTTTGCCAAGGACCGTTGGAAGTAAAGATGCCATTTGGGTTGTGGTTGATCATTTGACCAAGTGTGCTAGATTCATTTCGATCAAAGAGACTTGGAGTTTAGATTGACTAGCGAAAGCCTATGTTGATGAGGTTGTTAGATACCATGGTGTTCCCAAGGAGATTATATCCGACCGAGATCCGAGGTTTTGTTCGAGATTTTGGAAGGCTTTACAAGAAGCCATGGGTAGTAAATTGTTGATGAGTACCGCATTCCATGCCGCTACCGATGGTCAGACCGAGAGGACTATTCAGACTTTAGAAGACTTTCTTAGGGCTTGTGCACTCGACTTCCAATCTAGTTGGGAAAAGAGTCTACCGTTAGTGGAGTTTTCTTACAACAATAGTTATCATGCCTCGATCAAGATGGCTCCTTATGAAGCTCTTTATGGAAGAAAATGTCGAAGTCCTGTATGTTGGAATCAATTGAGTGATGTTCGTGACTTAGGTCCCGATGTTCTTGTTGAAACTATTGATCATGTGAAGGTCATTCGTGATAGAATGAAAGCCGCTCAAGATCGGCAAAAGTCTTATGCCGATATCCGAAGAAGACCGTTAGAATTTGAAGTTGGAGATAAAGTATTCTTGAAAGTATCTCCAATGAAGGGTGTTAAACGGTTTGGTGTAAAGGGTAAATTGAGCCCGAAATACATTGGACCCTTTGATATTGTGAAAAGGATTGGTGCCGTTGCTTACAAGTTGGACTTGCCCCCGAATTTGGCTACGGTTCATGATGTATTCCATGTTTCTCAGTTGAGAAAGTACGTTAGTGATCCAAGCCATGTTTTTCAAGCGGAAATGCCCGAGCTTGAACCGAATTTGTCCTTTGAAGAGAAGCCGATCCGCATCCTTGATCGCAAGGATAAGAAGTTGAGAAGTAAAGTGGTTCCTTTAGTGAAAATCTTGTGGAGATGTGCCAATGTTGAAGAAGAGACGTGGGAAACGGAAGCTTCTATGCGTAGTAAATATCCAAGCCTATTCGATTAAGGTATCTTTCTTTCGCTCAAGTTTCGAGGGCGAAACTATTTAAAAGGTGGGGTGATTGTAACACCCGCAAATGTACCCTATTTTTATAGTAAACATATTTTACGGATACTTTTCAGCGAAATTTAGTTTTAGTCGTGAATTAAATTTTCCGTGTCTAATTTAGAATTTCCGAGTTCGTTTTTGGACTTTACGCGAGATTCCGAGTAAGTTACGTTTTAAGACGTTTTTGGGCTTTTCCCATATATTTTCCACTTAATCCTTCTACTCCCTCATATACTCCCTTAACCCTAAGCTCCCTCATTCAACATCTCCTTCTTCCTCACCAAGTAACCATCAAACCCTAACCTCCATAATTGTTCAAGGTTTAAATCATCGCTACTCCTTCGTTTCTCGCTCAAATTCATTAAAGTTCGTCTTATTCTTTCCCTCTCATCATCCTCTATCTCTTTTGGTAATAAAATTACCGTCTTTCTCGCTTTTCAATTTATCCGTCTTTCTCAAAGGTGAATTATATTCATCTTTTATAATCTAATTGTAGGTGGTGACCTCCAAGACCCCGACAAAGATAACTTCTTGATAGAAGAGGACATCGACACGGATTGAAGACGCGAAAAGGTAACGGTGAAGGGTTACTCGATATCATTTACGTGTTTGAATGTGTTTTCTATATTAGTAATCGTATTTAGAATAGGATTAGTAATCATAGGAATTGTGTTGTTGATGATAGTTGTTGTTGGATGATAAGTGATAATGAGAATTGATGATTTATGATGTTAGATGATGTTGTTGTATAATGAACCTTAGTGAACATTGTGATTTTCGTGCACTTTAGACCCCAGCCGGCCGACCGGCAGCCGGTCAGCTGACCGGCTGGGGAGTGACTGATGTTGAATTGTTGTTTACGTAGAATTTTAATATACATTACGTCTCAGCCGGCCGACCGGCAGCCGTGCTGACCGGCTGAGACACATACCAATATTACTTCATTTTCTCGTATGACTTTGGTCCCAGCCGGGTAGCCGGCAACCGGTCCCTTTGACCGGCTGGGACACACTGCATTTTCAATTGTTTTTCAAGTGTGACTATGGTGCCAGCCGGGTAGCCGGCAGCCGGTCCACCTGACCGGCTGGCACCCTGCTGGAGTTAATTCTTATAATTTTCTAAATTCTTAATTTATAATAGTTCGCATGGTTTGTTTATCGTATAAATTTACGTAATGACTTTAAATATTAATGTTTCGAATATATGATATTCCATTCGCTTGTATCGCATGTTTTGTGACGGTTTTTCATATATCCCACTTTGAGTCGGTTTTACACATGTTATGGTTTGAGCACTATTTGTTATGTGCTTTGTACTCTCATTCCCTTGGCTACCTCCACGTTCGTAAGGCTGGAATGTCGGAACGGGGAGTGTAACCTTACTGCTTAATTGCATGTGTTAGTGGACATATGCCGACGTTGTTGGGAGGCGAACGCTTTGCGTTGATCGACCCGGCCGTCAAATGTTGTATACTTGCGAGGTGGTGTCATTGCATGTAGCGTACCGCTTGTTATGAGACTTGTGCTCTTTTCCGCCTCTTTCGTGAAGGTTGACCGAATTTGGGGTACTCGGCGTCTATGATTGACCGAATCCTGGATGCGAAATGTCATCGCTTGTCGAATCGGAAAATGGTTTATTCCGAGAGTCTAGCTAGGTTTAGATTAGGACCGCATATTTATATCATCGTCCTACCGGGAGGAAATTAGTCTACATATACGAAATGTATTGAATCGTGTATGCGTTCAGGGCAATGTTTTATCCCGTGGATGCCTTTTAATCATACTTGCATGTACACGGTGCTAGTGCGTGTCATTTACCGTGAGAGATGTCGTCAATGTATTTGTATGTTTGGATGGATGATTATATGATTGGTTATTCGTGATCGTTGGATGACTTGGCATGGTTTGTTTGTTGAGTCTCAATCTTATCAAACTTATGCCGCTAACGGTGAGATGCAAGCCCTAGTGAGTGTATGGTTGCCTAAGAGTGTCATCCCCGAGTCTATCTATCATATGATGGTTACGGTTTTGTACTTCATGTACCGATATCTTTACATATTGAATTGCCTATTTATCCTTCTCGTACTTCACAAGTATATTTATGTATGCATGCTTCTACTTTTGTATTTCCGTATGTACGTTTATTGTGATATGGCTGGGAGAACCCGGAGTTACTCCCCCACTGAGTGTGGCGTTCATGTTTTTCATGTATGAACAGGTTGCTTGATTGGATGACTTTTTGCTTGTGGTATTTTGGGCTCGGGTGTGAGCTAGCGGGCGTTGGCCTGGATGAGTCACCTTTAGACGTTGTTTAGCTAGTTGCTAATAGCTAGTTGCTAATAACTTTGCTTGTGGTATTTTATATTTTGGTTTGTAATTATTGACATTCCTCGTACCTTTCTATTTGCATGTAAAAAGTTTTAAAAACACCGTATTTTCCGCTATATAAATCACATGCTTGTTATGTTTTATTTCCGCATTCGCGAGGGTTGTCACAACAAGTGAGATTTGCTGTCATAGTACTAACTAGACCTGGTAAACTTGATCCAACTTGTATAACCCAACCTTAATAAACTGGCTAGTACTCGGCCAAACACTAGAATTCAAGACATGAGCTAAACCATAAACTCGAATTGAATAGACTCGATCGTTTATTGTTGCAAACTAATTATTATCCATGTATAACTTGATAATAGTTGACCTGAAATGATCCGAACCCGAAACAACCCGTCCCGACCCAACCTTCACAAACTTGAAACTGATCAGACCCGAAATCGTAACCTAAACCCGACCCGATTATCCCGTTTGCCAAATCTAATCACGGGAGAAAGCTCAGGCGGGATAGCTCTCTCCCGAGTCCAGTGGCAATGTTACATCCTGACATTAGTCATGAGGCAATAAAAAATGTCATTATATATTTTTAAAAGATATATATATTTATTAATAAAAGAGTCATACAACATGGTTAGTGTATATTTCATGATCTAGCAGGTTCAAACTCTGTCTATACTAAAATCGCCTTAATTACTTCTTTAAATAAATAAGAAAAAAAACCAATGATAACGTCATTACCGTTTTTACTAGTGCCACCAAATACAAATAATTATAAGGATATCTTACTATCCGTTCTCTTACATATTGAGTAGCATTAGTCAAAACAGTTATTGCATTATCGTTTCCCAAAAAAATTAGAGCTTGGACACTAATTGTGTCTAAAAACCATCAATATCATATGTTCAACACTATACAGAATATAAAAAAAAATCAACAGTAAATTGTATCAACACGGTATATATATCCTTTACTGCACGAGAACCGTAAAGACTTTGAATGAAAATTACGGAGTATCTTTTATTTAAAATATAAAGTTTTGATTTAGACACAAATGAATATAATAATAAGCAACTAATAAGCCTTTGAATTAATTGATATTTATATATATTTTATTATACAAGAACCGTAAATAGTGTAGCGTAGATGACCATGATCTTGTATATAAAAATCAAGTATTGATTTAGACACATAACAAAATAATAATAATACGGAGTAACTAATAAGCATTTGAATCAATTGAGAAGTTTATAATTAGTGGCAACTAATAGAACATACCATACTCAATAGCTAGCTTGTCTTTAACGTTCTAATATTTATTTTCCGTCTACATATTGTTTTGTGGGTGGTGCCTGTTTGCCTTTGAAGTCAGCGAAAGTAAAAGTGCTACAAACCAGACCAGACCCTCTAGTAAAATGGGTGATCAACCTTCAGGTATGGTTTGTCACAAACTTTCTCTATATATTATGATTTCTAATTATATATACGTCTTTTATCTTATATTAATGCGTATGCATGGTTTAGTTTATGATATATGATAGTCATATATAGCTCATATATGCGACGACTTAAAAGTCATTTACATGATCTGATCAACAATGATGAACAAGAAAGCTGCCACTTGTAGAAATATTTGAAGAGATAATGGGAGATTAGTTAATTGTTGTTATTGTTTTTGGAATATAAAACTATTATACTAATTACAAACCAGTAACTTGTAGTGGGTAATAAAACTGAAATGAAACATTACTAAGACGGTTTTGTATAACTAAATCGAATCACGCAAGAACAACTTTTCTTAGATTATTTCATTCCGACTTGCCTTGGTTTCACCAAATCTCTTGAGGATAGGACGATTTCTTTGTCTTAGGCATAGAAAAAAAAAATCAAAAACTGATGAGTCTTTTGGTTTTAATTTGAAAATTCAAAAGTAGAATTTTCTTTTGTGTGTTTTCATTCTCACACAATCTCCTATATATAGAGGCATAGCATTTACGATACATGATTCCGTAAATTTAAGTATAAGAATCTGGTTTACGTTTTAAATAAAACGAAATAAACATTCCCACCAATATTCAACATGAACGAACAACAAAACAGGGTACTCGTACCAGGAAACACCCAACCCCGATCACTGGCCCCACCCCGATCGGGGACACAACTATCTCGAACTAAATCAAAGAAGGGGATTGAGGAAACACTCATCCCCGATTGGGGATAGGCCACCCCGATCGAAGTCGTACCCTTCTCAGCCTAGACACACATGTGCTTATTTCGCTAAGTTTAGATATTTAACATCCCCTAACAAGTAACTCGATAGGGACACATATATATTGTATATTAACTTATCCTTTTATACATGAACTCGGAATTTGATTATACATAAGCAAACTCTTTGTATTCCCGACCCATATTCTATCGATTACGAACTAAAACCGATTTTGACAATAAAACCCTAATTTACATAAATGAAATCCGAGCGAAATCGATAACAATTTTGGGTTACAAAGAATTACTCCCTCCGTTCTACTATGTTAAATCATTCAAACGGGCATGGGCCATCCCCAAATGGAGGAGATAGATTCCGTTTTATAAGTCCAAGGATGTTCCACTCTAAAATCAATTGGCAATAGAGGAAGTAGTCCCTTAGCTTATAAAGTAGTAATCTCTCTTCTTTTTTATCAATGTGGGATAACACTCACATGTGAGACTATTGGGTTTTGGTAGGCTATCACACACCTAATCAAAGATAGGATATCGCACACCTAATCAAAGATAAATACCCTAGATTAAAATGAATGTAATAATAGAGGTCGAACACAAGGAGACGGGAGTTGCAAGCAAGTTGTTATGGGGGTGAATTCTATCAAAGTCAGTTATCGATTGGTTTGGTTGGGTTTATGAAGCAACAATAATAATAAAGGAAGAGTCTAGGGAGGTCGGGTAACACATGCAAATTATGTAAATGCTCAAGTCAAACTAGGAAATTGATAATAACGATAATTGTTTAGGCTAAAGACATCCACCTCTCGATATTAGTGTCAACCATAGATCGGGTCCTGACGAACTCTCGCTTTGGCTAGGTCGATCTACTAACACATGCTTAGTGTAACACCCTCAAATTTGCGGAAAGGAAAAAATAATTTAACTAAATAAATAATGAGAATACATAACAAAGGTGTCATAAATAAAAAGGTTCATAACAAAAAGAAAATAATATTATACAAAAGAAATATCCAAAACGGGAGACATATCTCCCGTATAAATACGGAAATAAAAGAGTGTATAATAATATACAATCCTAAGAACCGAATATAGGTCCAAGGTATATACTTCGCTCGCTAGCTCGTCAATGTACCCAAGTATGCATCACGAACCTGCCAACCGCATTAAATATAAACACGGAAGCCACAGTCAGTGGGGAGTAACTCCGAGTTCTACCAGCCACGAAATGTCGAGTTTAATAAAACATGAATAACATAAAAGAGATGTATATGGAAAATACAACACTTTAACATATACGATATGCTTTTCATGTTATGAATACAATTAACTAACATATAACCTATCATATGAAAGCTATCATGTGAATCTGATAATAATTTATAATACGAGGTAGGGAAGCTGGTATGCTAGCTCAGAGGTTACCTTTAACATGGCCATGATACACTCAAACCCTAATCAAACATAATATCATGTGAATCAGTTAACATCCGGTAATCCAAACTCTATCAACCTTAGCCGGCTTGCATCTCACCTTCTAAGATTCATAGAAGCATACAAACATGAAAGACTAATACTTCTAGAAACAGGCATAAGTTCTTAGTACGGCGATAGTCTACTTCTGTAACTCGAGGCTATACCACAAGGTAGGAAAACATCCTAGTCCTAGACTGATCAGACCTAGCGACAACAGCTAACCCATTCCCTGTCTCATTACCAACAGTACATGAGAATCTCTACTAGGCGATCCCCTAAGCAGAGTTGGCTAGTACTTAAGCTGGCTCCATTCCCAAAGTGGAAGCAATTAGGCAGCCATGCCCCCGGCTTGGTATCAAAAGGCCCAAGGCAGTGACACAAAAGCTATCAACAGGTG
>JAIUZE010068161.1:0-33270 GCA_022085475.1 Heliosperma pusillum | reverse complement strand
AAAAATAAGTTTACTCGAATTTGAGTTCTTAGCTCAATTTCTAACAATTAACTCTCGTACATATCGAATATATGTAATGTACTAATTAATCGTATCGTATACAAATAATTAGTTACTATTTGGATTTCATCCTTTAGGTGTGACCGAAAGGGATCAGTTGATCACCGCCGTCAAACAACAATAACGTCAAACTCTAGTCAGCCAACCGTTATTGATTTACGTTAATCAACTGACTAATCATATATATAGTCAATAAATATCCCAATTATATTCCATAATAAGATTTATTATGTGGCGCACTATTGTGGAGGACACCTACTCCAACAGGAGACCGGCGGCCGGTCGACCGGCCAGGACCCCCATTCTCCATACTTAGAAGATTTTGAAGACGAAGAAATTGAAGTTACTGATGTGCTCCGGGCCGGTCAGAGGGCCGGCGGCCGGTCGACCGGCCAGGAACACAACATCGCAAATTCGCCAATTCTTCTATTTTCTTTCTTAATTTTCGAGATACCTATATATACCCTTCCCCTAATATTTTGTAAGCAGCTTTTAATATTCCCTTAGCACAAAACCCTAGATATTTGTAACCTCTATTAAGTACTAATTACTCTCCTAATCGTTTCCTAATTAAACTTAATTTCTCATTTCAAGTTGTTAGATCTAGTCTTTCCTAGTAGAATTATTTCAGTTTTGGGTTTGTATTGAGGATTTTGGGGTGAAGACATTCTCCCTCTTCATTAATACAAGCTTGTTGGTATTAAATTTCTCATCTTTTTGTTATTTATGCATTTTATTTTCATTTCTAGTTTATTGTTTATCGTTTGATTGTTATTATTATTCACCTCCATAGCACTATGTTTATTTCACTACCCTTGCCTCTAGTTGTTTGATTTCCCTTAGAATGAGTGAGTAGATTCCCTTCTAGGGTTTAGGGGGAGCCTAAGGGAGGATTATGTGGGGTATTAGGTTGGGTAATTAGTAAGTTTGTGGTAATAATTCTTGTATTGCCCATATGAACACTAAGTGTTTGATGAAATGTGTAGACGAAAGTTGCCCATTTTATCAAGTATGGTTTGATCATTTCTTAAGCGACGGTGGTAGAAATGATTAGACTAGTGTTTATATGGGTGATTTGAGACAAATGCGATGGCTTTGTTGATGATTATCGATTGTTGAGACATTAACAATTGATTTTACTCGAATTTGTTACCCATTTGCTAATTACCCGACTAGCCCATTAATCCCCCTAAGGTGAACCCTTCACCTTAGTCTTTCCCTTAATTGTTTTCATCATTATTATTTAGCGATTACTTGCTTTTCCTAGTTTTTAGTTAACTTTCCAATCCAACATTTATTAGGCTAGAATAGGACGCGATCGAACTAGTAGTTGACCCCCTCCATCCTCGTGGATTCGACCCCTTTATACTACTTATTTTGGGTTATTTTCGATGTTTGTTTTGACGACGAAACCATTATCAGAAGGGAATGATTGTTCTTAACAAGAAAGGACTACTCGGAAAGCATTGTACCGGTAAGGTTGATTTCTGCGAACATTGCGTCTTTGGCAAGCAGAAAAAGGTTAGCTTTTCAAAGGGTATTCATAGAACCAAAGGTACATTGGATTATATCCATTCTGATCTTTGGGGTCCCTCACGAGTTTCTTCAAAGGGAGGTTGTCATTATATGATGACCATTATTGATGACTTTTCCAGAAAACTCTGGGTTTATTTTCTAAAATACAAGAATGAGGCATTTCCCACTTTCAAAGAGTGGAAAACCTTGATAGAAAACCAGACTGGAAAGAAAGTGAAAAGATTAAGAACCGATAACGGTCTTGAGTTCTGTTTAAACGATTTCAATGTTTTCTGTAAAAGGGAAGGCGTTGCTAGACATCATACCATTCCAGGGACTCCACAACAAAATGGAGTGGCAGAACGTATGAACAGAACTATTATGGAGAGAGTTCGGTGTATGCTCTCTCATTCTGGCTTGAGAAAAGAGTTCTGGGCTGAAGCGGCGTCTACAGCATGTTACTTGATAAACCGCTCCTCAAATAGATCTCTTGATAATAACATTCCACAAGAAGTTTGGTCAGGTAACTCTGTTGATTATTCTAATCTTAGAATATTTGGCTGTCCAGTATATTCTCATGTGAACGACGGAAAATTGGAACCTCGTGCTAAAAAGTGCATATTCTTGGGTTATGGCGTAGGGGTCAAAGGTTATCGTTTATATGACCCTGATTCTCGAAAAACCTTTCATAACAGAAATGTAACTTTTAATGAAAATTTTATGTTATCTTCTGGAAAAGAAGTTGTTTCTTTTAATCATGGTAAAGATGATCAAGAGTGTACCAGAGATAAGGTGGAGTTTGCTGTCAAATATTCAAAGTCAGAAGAGGATGTCCCTACTTCCTATACTCTCCCAAATTCCAATGAACAAACCGATACAACTGACCAAAGAAGTCCACAGCAACAACGTCAACCACAAAGACAAGGTTTACCAGAACCGTGGTCCATGGCTCAAAATCTTCCTGAACAGAGACCAAGAAAAGTGAATCCAAAATATGTTGACCAGAGCGCTAATATTGCTTATGCTTTGGCTGCCGCACAAGAGATGAATGATTGCAATGAGCCTAGAAATTATTCTGAGGCTATCTCTGATGTAGATTCTTCAAAATGGGTTGCAGCGATGCAAGAAGAAATTGAGAGTCTTCATAAGAATGAAACTTGGGATCTAGTGAAGTTACCTGAGGGTAAGAGAGCTATAAGTTGTAAGTGGATATTTAAGAGAAAAGAAGGCATCCCTGGTGTTGAAAGTGCAAGATATAAAGCGAGATTCGTCGTACGAGGATTTGATCAACAGGAAGGCATTGATTTCAATGAGGTATTTTCTGCTGTAGTTCGCCATACCTCAATTCGTGTATTACTTGCTCTAGTTGCTTTCCATGATCTCGAGTTAGAGCAGTTAGATGTGAAAACTGCATTTCTTCACGGTAACCTCGAAGAAGAAATTTATATCCATCAACCAGAGGATTTTATAGTTCCTGGAAAAGAGGATTGTGTTTGTCGTCTAAAAAGATCTCTTTATGGTTTGAAGCAGTCTCCGAGACAATGGTATAAGAGGTTTGATTCTTTCATGGTTGGACATGGCTACTCAAGAAGTAGTTATGATAATTGTGTTTATTATCAGAAGACATCTGACGGGTCGTTTATATACTTGTTGCTTTATGTCGATGACATGTTAATTGCTGCAAAAGATAAGTCACTTGTTAGCAAGTTAAAGGCCCAGCTGAGCACTGAATTTGATATGAAGGACTTAGGTCCGACTAAGAAAATTCTTGGTATGGAGATTAACAGGGATCGTCGAGCAGGAAAGTTAATATTGTCACAGAAGAGATATATTGTGAAAATGCTTGAGAGGTTCAATATGCAAGCAAGTAAACCTGTTAATACTCCTCTTGCTGCTCACTTTAAATTGTCATCTGAACAATGTCCACAAACAGATCACGACAAAAGACAAATGTCACATGTCCCTTATTCAAATGCCGTTGGGAGTCTTATGTATGCCATGGTGTGCACACGGCCTGATCTGGCGTATGCTGTTAGTGTGGTTAGCAGATTTATGCACAATCCAGGCAAAGAACATTGGGAAGCCGTGAAATGAATTCTTCGTTATTTGAAGGGTTCTTCTGATATTGGTTTGGTATTTGATAAACATAGAGCTGATCCCGGAGGTGTAGTTGGTTATGTTGACGCTGATTACGGTGGTGATTTAGATAGGAGAAGGTCAATTTCATCCTATATATTTACTCTTTGTGGCTCTGCTATCAGTTGGTATTCTTCACTTCAAGCTGTTGCAGCGTTATCAACAACTGAAGCAGAATATATTGCTGCCACAGAAGGTATGAAAAAGGCTATATGGCTTCAAGGCTTGGTGAGCGAGCTTGGTTTAAAACAAGATATTCTTGTAGTATTTTGTGATAGTCAAAGTGCAGTCCACTTGACCAGAAATTGCAAGCATCACTCAAAAACCAAGCACATTGATATCAAGCGCCATTTTATCCGAGATATTGTTGATGCAGGAAATTTGACTGTTGAAAAGGTTCATACGACAGAGAATCCTGCAGATATGTTAACCAAACCACTTCCAGCAGCTAAGTTTGACCATTGCTTAGACTTAGCTGGTATTATTCATACTTAACAAGGCTTCATTGGTGAGAGAGATTATTTCAATGGGAAAGGCGAGTCAAGGTGGAGATTGTTGGAGTAATGCCTCTCCTTTAATGAGAAGATGTTAGAATGTTTTCTACGTTTGGCATGAGTAATGAAGAAGTATGAAACATATGGTGAATGAATACAAAGTGAAATGAACTGATGGTGGAGTAAAGAAAATGCATGCAACCTGATGAAAATGCAAAGCTAACGCACTTCAACATTTACTCTCAAGAACATTATAAATACTCGTGTATTCCTCCGCATAAATTAATCACAACAAAACACAAAACATATCTCATCTTCCTCTTTATTATTAACTCTCCATTATTTCCTCTAGGTGTTAATTATATAACACTCATTGAGAGTTTTACTAGCTTGACTATTTTATAGTCTTTGAGGATATATTATTGTACTCCCATAAATCATTATAGTGAAATATTTGGCTCTCTCGCCGGTGGTTTTTTTACCTCTATTTTGAAGAGGGTTTTTCCACCTAAAAATCTTGGTGTTATTTTTATTGTCTTTATCATATTTCTCTTAAATCTTTGGTTGGAATTATTCGCTTCCGTACTCTGTACCCCAACAAGTCTAGACTTTATTCTTTCGACCTTGCTCATACTCGGTGGTCATTTCTACGTCCTAGTGGCGTAAGTGCACTTTGCTCATACTCGGGGGTCAATGATTTGAAACATTGGTTCTCGGAAGTCGTGGGTCATATAGAGAGGAAAGAAGAGAATGTTTGTGTTCAGCTGTCTCTATTATGCCACCAACACTCTTCTACTTACCGATGTAGTTACTATATCAATTTAGTGTATGATTTTAGTAAAATAAGTGCATTTGACCAAATGAGTTAAATGTCACCTGTATAAGGAGTTACTTTATGATTGCCAGAAAAAAAAGACAAATTTTTATATAACATTGGCTTAGACTTGATCCAGTATTTGAGTTTAGATTGATTATGAATTTATGACAAACATATTTTTTCGTGTCCTACGAGTTTAACAGACAGTGCAAATCACATATGAACTCAGTATTCTAAACCAAATTGTGTTTTGTTTTATCCATCTGTTTAGTCCTCTTTCATCTGCTTTTTTCCGGTTTTTTTTTGTGTGGCTGATGATTATTAATAGTAGTGTTATTATGAGACTATTTTCAAATATTTTGATGGTGGGCTGAGTGTAATACTTACTAGCCACGAACAATTGCTAAACTTTTGTTTTTGTACTCTACTGTCCTTCCCATGAAATTACAAAATGTTTGGTATTATTGGCCGCTAGAGCTGTCAAAACTTGACCCGATTTGAAAATCCAACCCGACCATATTTTAGGGTTAAAAGCCTATAAATCTTGACCGATGACTCAAAATGATCTGTTATTGTAGGGTTGATATCTGAATCGACCCGTTCGACAAGATGAGTCAAAGATAAATTAAGAACATTTTTATATTATATTTGAAATAATAATTAGAAAAATAGTTATTTTAATATTTTAATTCAAAAAAATTTATTTATAACTATATATGATTAAATAATAAAAATAAATATTTAAAAATTTTAAGTTTGTAAATGTCTTAATATAAATACGACAAGTAATGAATATAATTATACTTCCTCCATTCTCATATGATGTACTCATTTTGTGAATATATGTGAGGTATATTTTAATAAAATGGGAACATAATAGGAGAATGGAGGAAGTATTATTAATATTAAATACTCTGTATTATTTAATTTTAAAAAGTCGATCGAGAATGTTTTTTCTGCTGAAATGATAAAATAAAAGACGTTATTATAAACTACATAATAATACATGCTTTGTTGTTTAACTAAAATTGAAGTTGTGTTTTGACACTCAAGTTATCGATCTCTACCACCTTACTTGAACATAATCTTTTCTCTAGGATCGTACCTTTGTATCTTTGAAATATTTCTTATGAGATGTTTAAAAAAGAGGCATGTAGAGTACTGTAGTGTGTATAACATTATGGGAGAGATTTTAAACTCATATCCACCATGCACAAACCCTCATGTTTTATTGCTCGCGTCGATTTAGACAACGACGTTGGTTTGAGTCGATCCAAGTAGGGAAAAAGAAGCATTTCAAATTAGTTCCTCTAATGTAAGAAGAAACGTGTTATCAATAAAGTGTCGAATAATGTTCAAAACCAATATGGGTTATAAGTACACTACTTGATCTAGTGATATCAGTAAAAACGACAGTGACATTAAACAAAATAATACTCCATACATAGTACGGTAATATTTAATTTGAATTTTGGTCTTTAGTGAGAGATGATTGTATGATGGGGTAGGACTGGTTTCGAGGTTCGATTTAGTCACTTGACAAACTTGTAAGCATACATAACTTCTGTAGGGCATTATTTGTCGTAGGGAACTACAGGTTAGCTGATATGTTAATATATATGCCATATAGTTTACAGATTAATGGATGGTCTTCCACTTTGAAACGAATATATTTTCTTATGGTCTGAAATTAATAGGCTCGTTGCATCAGTATTCCCTATGACTAGATAAAATTATTCAAGGGCATGACTCAGTTTGACGATGCGAATGTCAACATCTATTACTTCTGTTTGTGATCTTTAGATCGTGTCAATAAATAATCTAAATCGTTAAAGAAAAATAGAAGAGTAATGGAAAGGATTCAAATTGCAGCGCGTTAGTGACTTAGTGTATATTTATGACTTGAGTTTAATATTTTTCCAAAAATAAAATTTTCCTAATGAATTTACTTACCTAAAAGAACTGTAATGGAAGTGTTAGTGTTTTTTTTATAAAGTTATCGTTTATTTTTAGTACTTTATAAATAATAATATTGATGAAATTCAAACTCAAAAGTATGACTTCAAAGTAATTTTATAGAATAAGCCTACTTAGATTAAAGAGAGTGCAGACGAAGAGGACAAGGGATGTTGAAGAAAAGCATCTATTTTTTATTTTGCAAATACATGTGAAAACTCGGTCACTATGTCGGTTTTACTCAATCATGGAATGACCATTTTTCCAATCTCATTTTTATGCCTTCATTTTCTTATTGCAAGCTCATTCATGGACATGATTTACTCAATCATGCACATAAATGACCATTTTACCCTTATTTTCCATTTGATAATAAATCATCTCAAATTACCCCTTTCAACTACCATCCACCATTTGTCACAACCACCACATACGACCACCGTTCACCACCGTCCTCCACCGCCCCTTCCAATGCACGACGATCCCTTGTCGGCAAGACCCACCCACAGGAGCATCGGAGGAGCCCACCAAGATCAGACCCAAACAAACCCTCGCCGTCTTTTCTTTTCCAGATCTATCAGCGATACGCGCGACGCCTGTTCTCTGAGAAATCCGACCCACAAGTCTAAACAACCTGAAAACCCAAAACCGTACTCGACTCTTTCCAAACCCGAGCGGGCGAAAGACTTAATCATTAATCTGAAAATTATGATAATTATTGAAGGTCATAGCAAGAATGAATTGTGTATGTGCATCCTTTGTCAATGACGTGAATAAGTTATATAATCTCCCTCATTTGTGCATCCTTTATCATTATAAATTATATAATCTCCCTAATTAGATATAAAATTAATAATAAATTAGAATTCTTAAATGATTAATCGGAGAATTGCGTTCATAATCGATCAATTTGACAGATTTGATTAATCTTGTGAGGAGGAGAATGTGAGTTAGTTTGTTTATTTTGTTTTTAAGGAAGGGTAAATTTTGGAAAACTAATGCCAAAAAGTCCATGAAAAAGTAAACTACGTCCATGAAAGAGCAATTACGTTTAATTATTTCTCTCCATTTACTCCCTCCAAGCTAATATAAGTACCACCCGACATCCACCTTGAACCACGCTCACTGTCGATTCCCCGACTATGCCTTCCTTGACACCACCAGACTTCCCTTACCACCCTCCCTGGCGGGCGACGGGCGTTCAAATCTCCCCCCAATACCCAGATCCACCACCCACCCCCCGCCACCACCCCGTAAATCTAACAAACAACAACAGACTGGCAGCAACCACATGCTTTCGTTCACTACCGCCATAAACACCAACACCCACGCTGTTCGTTGACTGCCGCCATAACCACCCCAACCTAAACCTCATGCTTTTATCGACTATCGCCATAACCACTTCCACCCATGCAGTCTTCAAGTTTTATGGTACCCACAACCACCACCACTACTAGTCGAACCGTGACAAACCCACATAAACCGCCCCGGGCGCCCCTCTTTATTATCAATAATTTTCATTGACAGTAATAATTCATGTAAACCCTAATACCATTACTTTAATTTAATTTAATCACTCTGAAGTCATAAAGTTAATAGATTAGAACTATTACTTGAATAATCTGGGAGTTATCTATTAAACCAATCACAAGAATACCAGCTACAATACCTATTATCCAAAGAGGAATCCTTCCAGTAGTATCGGCCATTTAACCCACTTCCCTCCACATTTCATCCCGCGGTCGTGCTAGAGACATAAACAGTCATTCATAATTATGAAACGAGGGCCTTCCGAATGAGATAAGAGAATTAATTTAACAAAATTGATTAGTTTTAAGAGGAGGATAATCATATAGGTTTGTTTATTTTATATTTTGGGAAAAGGGCGAGGATCAAAAACTAATGACAAAGTGTCTATGAAAAGTAAACTACGTTCATGAAAGAGCTATGTTATATAAATGACAAGGGTCGTTGTTAAGTAATGCATATTTAGTAATGTATAGTGGATCAGAAAGGGCAGGACCATTAATATGTTATTCATTTATGATTTATGATTACGAGTGCAGAAATTGTGGGAGCAGGTATGTGGTAATAATCCATTTCATGTATGAAAGTGATTCATTTAAATTTACAGTAGGTCTTGCTTAAGACGGGTCGGATCTTGTAACGGGTATTTTGTAAGAGGAAATGGGTAGAGGGGACAAGGTGGGCACCCCCCATGTGCTTCTCCACTCACCCTTGATGGGTATTTTGTGAGAGAATATGGTATCCGTCTTAAGGTTAAGACGGATACCCCCGTCTTAAATAAGAATTTGTGTTAAATTTATTAGTCAAGTTAGATGTCCTAAAATTTATTCACATGATCTCAGGTTGGAAACTACTAACAAACCATACTACTCGTATTGGGAAAACCTTTATATAGTGAGTTAGGGAGTATAAATTAAGTGATAAAAACAATATTTTTCCCATCTATATAATATAAACCTATTTATAGAACTCTTTATTGAGTATATATTTTATAAACTAATCAGTAGATGAATGTTGTTTTTACTGAAACAAATTAGTCTAACCGTAAAATATAAGACAAGCTCGGAGCGAGAGCAAAGCTAGTTCCAGTGGTGGATATTTTTTCGGATGCGAGTCAAACCCCCTTATAAAAGATCAAACGATACCCCACTTAGGCCTTGTTCTTTTCGGCTTAATTCCAGGTCGTTTTATTTAAGATCGGCTATATTCAACACAGTTTAGTTTAACTTTAGCCAATACTATTCAACTCACCTCTTGAAAAATATTTAGTCTTACTTCAACTCCATTCACTTCAATTCCGTTCCATTCAATTTAGTTCAATTAAGCTCACCTCCAATTAACTCAGTTCAATTCATTTCAGACGAATCAAACCCCCTCATGAAAGATCAAACAGTACCCCACTTACTCTTTTTCAAGGGTACTTAATCCGTCTGAAACTATAAGACGGATCACCCTGTTAAAAACAAGAATTTATGCCTACAAAATCATGCGAATATATTACTGTTTAACCATGATCATGCTCTAAGATTGCCCTTTGGGTTGACAAAAGGGTTAAAATCTTAACACTTACAATAAGTACATATAGTGACACTTAAAAGTAGTGGATGGAGCATATTTAGAGCAATTGGTACGTAGTTTCATAGCCATGTACAATTAGGAATAGAATAAGTGGGTGCAGGCCAAAAAGGGACCACGACTATATTGCATGTTGCACACTATTACAGTCCCATACACTCAAATGTCTACTTCATTACGCATCCAATTTCATCAAAATATTAATACAAATCTTACCACTTGATCCATTAAAATCCTCTTACATTATAAATAGTTATTATTGAAAGAGGTTTTTCAAGAGTGTTTAAGTAGAATTTTAAGGTGATTTTACAAGTAAATTTGTGTACAAAGTATTGTAAGTATATTTGTATTTAAGCGAAAAATTATCAATAAATATTTGGAATTCGTAGAATATTTTTGAAGACGTAGTTTGTGATTTATGAAATCTCCCTCCATTTTAACTACGGAGTATTTGTTTACCATTCATTCAATAAAATTATCCGTCTCCAGGTGACTTGTTGGTTGAGACACCATTGGATCACCACAAATCTTTGGTTCTAATGCTTGATATTTATAGAATTAAGAGAATATAAATTATGTGAAGAATTGCGTGATTTTTATTAATCATAATGTAAGGTATGGAAATACCATTAATACTTTAATAGGTATATGAAGTCAAATGTTCTCCCGTTGTGTAGCTAATTTCCACAAATTGGCTTGCATTTAACTTCATTTTCTTACAAATCGCGTACACATGTGAACAAGGGTACTTGTACGTTTGGAACTTGTTACAAGTACATGTCCTCTTTGACAAATCAACGGTGTGCAAATGGCTACCACGTGACACATTTCTTGAACCTCTACGTGTTGTCACCTGGTACAACCCCCCAACATGGTCAAAAGATACAACCTTGTGGTATGCTCCTTTCTTGCAATTTTCTTCTAACAAATGTGTGATTTTACTACTATAATGTTGACCCTGCAACAAACGTTTCCTTGCCTCTTCACGACGCTCAACAAAATACGCATTGACTCTAAAAAATATACATTGCACAAGTGCGGTGATGGGAAGAAAACGTGCTCCTTTAAGCACATTATTAAATGTCTCAGCCAAGTTTGTAGTCAATATGCCATATCTATGACCACCATCATGACAAATTGACCACTTCTCTATTCCTACATCAGCTACATAATGTTGTGCATCCCTATCCATCTCACCTAGACGGGCAAATCCAATGTCAAACTTCTTTTCTTGAAATTGCATAGCCGTTGAACCAAACATATTTTTTACTTTTACATTCCTATATCTAGTGTTAACATTAGAAGCCAAATGACGAATGCAAATCCTATGGAAAGCATGAGGCTCCTCCCATCCACTACCAACTTCACTCATTGCATTCATTATCCCCGCATGTCTATCAGATATGACACACAACCCACTTCTTTTTGTTACAAAGAGTCTTATACAAGCCATGAACCAAGACCAACTTTCATTATTTTAGATTCAACAATAGCAAAAGCAACAGGAAAAATCTGGTTATTAGCATCAATTGACATAGCCGTCAAAATTGTTCCTTTGAACTTCCCGTACAAGTGTGTTCCATCTATGGTTAAAACAGGCCGACAATGTTCAAACCCTTCAATGCATGGTTTAAATGCCCAAAAAACACGCTTGAATGTATGCACATTTGAGTTTCCTATGGGTGTGGTTGACCATTGGACTACTGTACCAGGATTATTTTCTTTCAAACCTTGCATGAAACGAGGTAACATCTCATACGATGCATCCCAATCACCGAAAATATCCCCAATTGCTCTTTGTTTTGCATTCCAAGCTTTGGCATATGATATTTTGTAACCAAACTTATCTAAAATGACTTCAACAACAGACATCACCTTATATCCCCATCCCCCTCAACATAGTTACGAATCAAATGACTTATGAAAGCTCGTTTCAAATTAAAGTGGTCTTGAGGAACCATGTCACCAACACACGAAGAGTCATGAGGACCTTTGTATGTGACAATTGTAAATGCTTGAGAATAAGGGTCTTTTCTTGTCGCTCTTAACCGCCAATTGCAAGGGCTAGGAGATCGACCACATTTATAAGTGACAGTGTCAGGCTTTGATTCGGCAACCTTGAAAAATTGATTTGCTTGAACACTATAAAATGTCACCTCATCACTTATTGAAGCTTTGTTTGTGAAGACTTGTCCAACGACAAACTCTTTCCCTTTTTCATATCGAACCATACTCTCCCATGTTTTCCAACTATTCAATTCATCCTCATCTAATGGATCAACCTTATTAAACTCAACAATTGGTGCACTAGCAAAAACAAGATCATCATCACCATCTTCCTCAATTACTATCAAATTCTCATCAAGTGTGGCGAACTCCTCATCAAAGTCATCACCCTCTAAGTTCCCATCAAATTCCCCCTCATTTATATCATTAGCCTCAAGAGATACAAATTGAGCAACATCATCTAGCCTAAGAGGAATAGTTGGTGTAGGGGTCACAATTTGGCTTGTGGAAACTTCAACAAATATGTCCATTGACGGAGCATTTGAATGACGAACACTTGCCCATAATGCTTTAAAGGATCCCTCACAATTAAGTGGTACAACTTTAAAACACCCGGAACTTGGAAATTTCATTTTCACATTCAATTGACTACTCATACTTTGAATGCCAATTCCCTTATATATTTCTTCAATTAATTCCAAATATGTCATCATTGTACTAGCTAAAATAAAACATTGATTCCCTCCTTTATAGCAAACATACCCATTTTGATCCACTACCTCTCCATCCCAATAACACATAAGAGGATAATCACAAATTTCCATTCTATACAACAAAAATGCAACACATTTAGTATAAATCAGCAATTAGTTGTCCAATTATTCCAAAACACATAACTAAACATAATTATACCGAAATCACAAATTTCTATATAATCACAACAAAATTAACAACAATGGCATAAACTTCTATATAGTAGCTTCAATTGCGTTTTTTAAACAAGAAAGACATAGTTAAACCGAAATTATACCCAAAACACTAATCTAGGGTTTGAAGATTTGGGGTTTTTCAAGCAATGGCATAAATTTCTATACAATAACTTGATTTAAGCACAAAAACAACAATAACAACAAAATTAACAACATTTAAATCAATTAAAACAGAAATTTGCATAAATCTAAACAAATAACTACAAAAATTGAAAGGAGATGAATTACCTTGCTAATTAGGAATTTCAATTAATAATTGAAAGAGAAGAGGTGAAGATACGTCGGAGATGAATTGTGAGATGGTTTGAGATGAGATGAAGTGTTTGAGATGAGATGAAGGTTTCGGATTTTAGAGGTAGAGGGAGGAAGTGTTTGAAATAAAATGAGGGAGAAGGCCGGATGTCTGATTTTAGGTGAAAAAAATCTGGCTACTAGACACGCCATTCGGATTGGCGTGTCTCCATCAATAGACACGCCAATGCGAATGGCGTGTCTAATAGCCAGATTTTTGGTGATGTTTCTGCCTTGAGGCTAAAAATTTAGCTGAATAGACACGCCATTGCGAATGGCGTGTCTATTGAAGGAAACACACCATTCGGAATGGCGTGTCTCTGTGTTAACATTTTGTTGAATTAAGCCTCATATGTTCATTGAAGACACGCCATTGGCAATGGCGTGTCTTTGCCTCGATATTGACTCGCAAATCCCGAGCCTACGTGGACACCAAAACGATAAATAGTTTTTAGACCAACCCAAAACGATAAATTTTTTTTTTTTCAGCATTATTTTAAAAACGGATTCCATTTATTAGGAATAATTAATTATGTTGATGATGATATGATAATGATAAGCAAACAATTCGATATTGTCACTTATAAAAAATGATTAGGACGGAAGAAGCGAAAGGAGTTATAAGTTGTACTGGAGCGAAAACTAAAGAAGGAAGAGAGAAGGGGAAGATGAGGAAGGAATTATGGAAACGGAAGAAGGGAATTGACTAAGGACTAATTTGGAGAAAGCTAGACAATATGATGTTTAGGGAGACAATTAGAATTTATCAAATCTGGCTTAAAACGGCATTATCTGTCTTAAACTTAAAACGATCAAATCACCTAACTAGTTAAATAAGAATTTGTGATTAGAATTTAATTATTACGGCCCTTACTCTAGTCCTCCTTTATACAAGAAGTCTTGCTTAAGACGGTTATATCCGTCTAAAGTTTTAAACGGGTCAAATGCTAGCAAGGGGCAGTAATAAAGACGAAACTTTTGGTATTCTCTGGCTAATAAGTGGGGGTAGTTTGGTATGTATTTGACCCATTTTAAGCTTAAGACGAATAATGTCCGTTTGAAATGAGAATTTGTGCCTTGTATATAGCTACCGACTAAGTTATCATCTACAAACAAGAAGTCAACCACATGAATGAAACAAAAAGAATTATACTCCCTCTGTCTCTATCAATAGTTATCTATTACTTTTGGCACCAAGACCAAGGAAATGTAAGGAATTGATTTTGGACCGCACAAATCAGCAATCTCCCACTTGCAAAGAAAGAGACCCACAAATATATACCAAAAATGAAAATGGATAACTATTGACTAATACACCCCGATATGGAAATAGATAACTTCTCATCGGCACGGATGGAGTATGAATGAAACAAAAAGGATAGTGTTTAGGGACTGACAAACTCTTATCTCATCCATTTATTTATATAGAATAATATTTGTCTCGAATATACCTAAGAGTATGATTATTGACAAGACTCACCAAAGTCTTAAGACTCTATCATATCAGCTTTCCACTAACTTTTATTATTATGTTATTGTTCAGACCCACCTCAGACTCACCTCAAACTCTATACATTATTAGTCAGATTCACCTCAAACTCTACACTTTCACTTCACTAGAAAAAAATGTTGGGTCTAAAAAAAAAAGAAAAAATTATGGCACATGTGATCCATTCATTGGATTACTTCCCTTTAAAAAATGTTTGAAGGCCCTACAAAAGTCTTAAGTTGAGTATTGGATTTCCAAGACTTAACCTAAGACTATGTCAAGGGATAGATTATTGAGAGTTTTAAGTGAGTCATGTCTTAAGATTCATGTAAGTCTTGTCTCAAAATTCACCAATAATTTTACCCTAAGATGGATGAATATAGTCCATCTTAATGTATTGATGATATAGCAGGACTGCAACAAGTTGTACTGTAACCCCAGCTCCAACTGATGCTACACTGCAGGACTGTCAACAAAACAAAACAAACAAGACCTGCAGGAACTCTCCATTGTACATATACTGACTACTTCATCTAGAAAGTTCTGTAACAGAATTGGTCAACTGCTGGTCAACCCCTGTAACAGAATCAGTCAACTGCTGTAACAGAATTAGTTTGACTCGGATTGATGTAAATATCTAGCATTAGCAAATCAGTTAGAATGATCCTGTATATAAGCATATTGATAGAACTAACAATGTAACTTTATTATTCATAATAATAATTTCCTTTTATTTAGCTTTCTCTCACTAAAACTCTCTAGCATTTCCCTTCTAAACTGTTGTTCATAATTGAAGATTTCTTGTGTTCAACAATGGAGATCATGAAGAACTACTTTTCTTCATGGTATCAGAGCTGCAAGGCTTGATCCTAGCAGTTTCTGTTTTGTTCTATTCACAAATTCAAAATAATTTTCGTTATTTTGTTCTCAAATCCGCTGCAAATTTCTATTTTTTAGTTCTTCATATAATCCAAAACTTCTTACTTTCTACATAATTTTCATCAAACTGCTTGAAATTCATCAAATTTGGAGTAATTTCAATGGCGATTGAAGATTCTACTGCTTCTGCACCAATTTCTGGTATAAGTACTGGAGTTATTGGAATGCAAGATCCTTTATATCTTGCTCTTGGAGATATCTCTGGTTTACATCTTACTTCTTCACCTTTTAATGGAAAGCACTACTTGAAATGGTCAAGAGCTGTGAAAATGGCGCTAATTTCCAAGAATAAGCTTGGATTTGTTAATGGAAAGTATCTTGAACATGACGAAACATCAGCAATATATAAAGATTGGATTCGAGTTGATTACAATGTGATGTTCTGGATTCTACATTCTTTGGTGCCAGATCTCAGAAAGTCTAATGTATGTACAGTCTTCAAAACAACTCTGGGATGAAATAAAGGAACGATACAGTCAAGCGAATGCTCCATTCCTATATCAGCTCAGAAAGGATGTCATGCAGACGATTCAAGACAATAATCAATCTGTTGCTGAATATTTTGGAAAATTGAAATCAGTGTGGGAAGATTTACAGAGTTTGGACGGTCTTCCTGAATGTGAATGTGGAGTTTTGAGCAAATGTTCTTGCAATTTATTGAAGAAGATACTTGAAAGAGATAATAGACACAAACTAATTGATTTCTTAATGGGATTAGACAAGAAATATGAAGTTGTTAGGAGCCAGATCTTAGCCTCTGACCCCTTACCTTCAGTCAATCAAGCCTTCTTTAGGATTCAACAGATTGAGATGCAGAAAAGCATTACATCCAGTGATAAAGGAAAGTCTCATGTGCATGAGGACATGGCTTTAGCAGTAAATAAACCTTTCTTTCAAAAATTTCAGAGAGATGCATCTGAGAATTCAACAGGTGGTAATTCTCAGAAGTATCCTACCAATGCTAACTAGAGGAGGGAGTATGCTGGAGGATATAATAACAACTACAAGAAGTCATTCAATAATAATAATGGAGGTTATAACACCAGTAAAAATCAAAGGATGGAACTTCCTGCATCTGATTACAACAAGAAGCCAAAATTGACATGCTCATACTGTACAAAAGATGGACATACTATTAGTAGGTGTTACCTACTCCATGGATATCCTACTCAAGGTCAAAGGAATTACAGAGGCATTGGAGGACGAAGATATGCTGCTAATGCAGAAGGAAGTCTTATCAGTCCATTTGATCATGATTCAGGTTTTCCACGTCAACAGTCTGATGATGAGGCTCAAGTTAATCTTGCTATGATGAAAGAAGTATTCAAGGAATTTCTTAAAGCTGTGAAGTCAGACGAAGTTCCAGAACTTCAAACAAGGGAAGACTGTTATCAAAGTTCACAATCTGTGAACTTTGCAGGTACTCTTCTTGCTACTACTGCTGGTCACTCAGTAGTTGATATTTCATCTGATTTACAGTGCTGGATTTTTGACTCTGGAGCATCTGATCATATGACCTATGATCAGAGTTTACTAATGTCAGTAAGGGCTTTGCCTCGTCCCATTCACATAACATTACTAGATGGTGATATTAAGACTGTTAGTAAGGTTGGGGATGTCATTTTGACCAATGATTTAATTTTGAGAAATGTGCTTTTCCTGCCAGAATTTAAACACCATCTCTTGTCTGTAGAAAGATTGCTTCATGACACTGGCCTACATGCTATATTTTCTGATAATGCCTGTATTTTACAGGACCCTATCACTGAGAGAACTGTTTGTGTTGGAAAGAAGTTGGGAGGAGTCTATAAGCTTCAGTTTGGTAGATATAAAGTATCTAATAAGCATCAATGTAATAACAGTTGTGTTTGTAGTACAACATGTACTGCTAGTTCGTCTTTCAGCAATGCAGATGTACATCTGGCACATTCCAGATTAGGTCATGTGTCTTTGTCAAAATTACTTCATGTACATATGTACTCTGCTGTTAATGTCAATAAAACTCACAATTTCCATTGTGAAACTTGCATTATGGCTAAACATCACAAATTACCCTATCAAGTCAGTACTTCTATAGCCAAAGCACCTTTCGATCTTAATCATGTAGATTTGTGGGGCCCTTATAGACTCAAATCTATCACTGGTGCCTCATATTTTTTTACCATAGTGGATGATCATAGCAGAGTAACATGGACAACTCTTCTTAAAAACAAGACATAAGTGGTTTCAACTCTTGCTCAATTTTTGACGTATGCTAACACTCAGTTTCAGTCTAAAGTAAAGGTAGTGAGAAGTGATAATGGGACTGAGGTTGTGCAACATACTTGTCATGACTTGTTTATTACTCATGGGATAATTCATGAATAGAGTTTACCTGGGAATCCTCAACAAAATGGGAGAGTAGAGAGGAAACACATTGTGACAACCCTCGCGAATGCGGAAATATAAAACATACAAGCATGTGAATTATATAGCGGAAAATACGCTATTTTAAAAACCTTTATACATGCAAGATAGAAAAATACGAGGAGTGTCAAAATATTACAAACTAAATAAAAATACCACAAGAGACGTAGTCTCTCAAAGTGTTAACAAAAGACAAAGTAATTAGCAACTAGCTAAACAACGTCTAGAGGTGTTTCATCCAGGGACAACGCCCGCTAGCTCACACCCGAACCCAAAATAGCATAAGCAAAAAGCCATCCATGCAAGCAACCTGTTCATTCATGAAAAACATGAACGCCACAATCAGTGGGGAGTAACTCCGGGTTCTCCCAGCCATATCACATTAAACGTACATAGAAGGAAATACAAAAGTAGAATCATGCATATATGAATATACATGTGAGGTACGATAAGGATAAATAGGCAATTCGATATATAATGATAAGAGCATAAGAGGTACAAATCCGAATCCAACATGTTATTCAAAGACTCGGGGAAGACACTCTTAGGCAACCGAATACGCTCACTAGGGCTTACATCTCACCGTTAGCGATATAAGTTTGATAAGATTGAGACTCGACAAACAAACCATGTCAAGTCATTCAATGATCAATCATATAATCATTCATGTAATCATCCATCCAAACACACCGACATAATGACGACATCTCTCACGGTAAATGAAACGCACTAGCATCATGTACATGGCAAGTATGATTAACAGGCATCCACGGGATAAGACGTTTCCCTGAACTCATACACGATGCTACATTTCGTATATGTAGACTAATTTCCTCCTAGTAGGACGACGATAATAATACGGCCCTAGTCTAAACCTGGCCAGACTCTCGGGATAAGACGTTTCCCGATTCGACATGTGGTAAGACGTTCCACATCCAAGACTCGGTCAATCATAGACGCCGAGTACCCCAAATTCGGTCAACCGTCACGAAAGAGGCGGAAAAGAGCACAAGCCTCATAACAAGCGGTACGCTACATGCAAATAACACCACCTCGCAAGTACACAACATTTGACGGCCGGGTCGATCAACGCATATCGTTCAACTCCCAACAACGTCGTCGTATGCCCACTAACACATGCAATTAAGCAGTAGGATACCTCCCCGTTCCGACATTCCAGCCTTACGAACGTGGAGGTAGCCAAGGGAATGAGAGTACAAAGCACAAGACAAAATAGTGCTCACACCGTATCATTTGTAAAAACCGACTCAAAGTGGAACATACCAAAAACCGTCACAAAACATGTGAATATGGCATTATATAAATGTAAATATGATAAACATGAATCAATACATGATACATAAGCATTAGACCAAAATTAAGAAGCATAATAAATAGGAAACATAGATACCTCTCCAAAACAACAAGTTTGGAAACTAACTAAAACAAGGGTTCACTTCAAACTGTCATAACTAGGGTTCTAGACATGCAAATGCAGAAATTCTAAGTGGAGGTGATAGCTTATCCTCTTACGGTTCTAACGGTATGTCACAAGCCCAAAACAAGCAAGTAACGAAGGAGATATGATCATTTTACGAAAAGGGGTCAGTGCAGTGAAACTGCACAAGTCACGACCGTGACTTGTATTTCACGACCGTGAGATTGTGTTACCAATTCACCCGAGAGCCTTTAACAAAAATCAATCCTATCATTTCCAATTCTAATAATTCATTTCTAATAACTATCAACAATCAATATTCATCATCAACAATCACCAAATAACAACAATCATCATCCATAACATAATTCCTAAACTTACTAATCGTAATCTAATACGAATTCTAGCATATAAAGCATGTAAAACACGTAAATGATACCGAGTAACCCTTCACCGTTACCTTTACGCGTCTTTAGTCGATTCTAAACCTTCTTAGTCTCCACCTACATACAATTAGATAATAAAAGACGAATATCATTCACTTTGAGAAAGACGGATAATTTAAAAAGCGAGAAAGATGGTAATTTTATTACCAATACGGATAGAGGAAGCTAAGAGGGGAAGAATAAGACGAACTTACGTGAATTTGAGCGAGTAACGAAGGAGTAGCGATGAATCTAAGACGGATCAAAAATGGAGGCAAGGTTTTGGTGGTTTGATGAGGAAGAAAGAGTAAGTGGAAAATGAAAGAAGGAGTTAGGGTTTGAGGGAGTATATGAAGAAAAAGTCAACGAAAGTCAAAGACGGCTCAAAAGTCAAGAAAAAGTCAAAGACGACTTAAGACGGGTTTTACTTGAAAACTCGCGGAAATTCCAAATACGAACTCGGAAATTCTAAATTCGACTCGGAAAATAAAATTCTAAATTAAAACTTAATTTCGCTGAAAAGTATCCGTAAAATATTTTCACTATAAAAATATGGTACATTTGCGGGTGTTACAATCACCCCACCTTTTAAAAAGTTTCGTCCTCGAAACTTGAGAGTAGAAAACAAAAGTATCAAGGACAAGAATCGGTTAACAAAATCAACACGAAAGCTTTTACAAGGGAAAACATTTATGAAATGAGGTTCTTCTCGAAAACGGTTTTAAGGAAATTTTTCATAAGTGCGAAACTTTATTTACGAATCACAAGAGTGCCCGTCGCGAACGAGAACTCTAGTTATCAAAAATCAAATCAATGTTGAAATAGTGAAATCGAAAATCAGACTAGTGTTAGTAAGTGTAAGACTAGTTATCAGACGTCTCCAATAACAAGTGCAAACATCCAACCATACGCAAAATCCAAATATAAAAGCGAAAGAAATCTATTTTCTCCAAAAAGAGGGTACAAAATCCATCTTTAGACTTCTTTGAAAAGTTAAATTAGAAATACAATGTGAAAATTTGAAGGTTTTCTCAAAGATAAAATCAAATAACAAGACATTACACGTACATAGAGCGACTCGAACATCAAGATCACAAATCACGATAACAAAATATATACAAAACACGCAAAAACAAAACAAATCGAATTCTTAGGGATAGGAAGATTAAGATAAAGTCGGCAGGAAGATCTACAAGAATTCGATAGTACTAACTCTATTGATACTCAAATCCTCTAGAGGATGCAATTTACCCAATTTGCACCTCAACATTATCAATCATTAGATTTCTACTGAAATATTCCATAATTACGAAACTTCGAGTAACAAATCCCAATTATTCGAATCCAATTATAATCTACTAAGGTCCATCGACACGGTAGACTCCACAACTAACAATCCACATGAAAGATTTATTACGCACTCTAATCTTCTAAGTTTCATCAAACTCTTACTAGAAACTACCAACACAATATTTATCTATGGAAACATGATCGCTAACAACCACAAAGTAAAGGACTTACCATGAAATCCTTCAATCCATTTTACTTCAAACTCATTATCCTAAATTTACAATGAACTTTCTCATCCTCAAAAGTCAAAACACAATCCACGCAACAAACATAATTATCTAGGATCCAACTAGCCTCATCCAAAGTCTCACGACAAAGGAAAATCCACAATCCATTATCGGTTATAAGGATTCTTTAATACGCCATAACATCCTTAATTTGATCATTACTACGCTCGAAGCCTCAAATATAAATAGTCACATTAGCAAACTACGGTGGTTACTAATCCTCAAGATAAATGGGTTCACCATTCTAACTCTATATTCCAAAACAACTGAGCACTCACTATCCAAAGCTTGCAACGAACATTTCTCAATCTCAAACTATGATTCCTTAAGAATAAAAGAGAATTACTAATTCCAAACCACAAATGATCAATCACTTGGCAATCAGACAACCATTCAAATTATTTAGATCATCTAAAACTCAAAATGAATCGATTTTCATTTATGACAAAACTCCTCAAACCTTGGGTACCAACTCAATTACCCTAAAGCAAAGTCTCTTTTAGAATCCACCAATTAGAGACATCTAAATCCCAAATGATATCACAAGCAACCGATATAGTACTCAACAACAACGAACTATTATCATGATTAACTAAATTCTCAAAATAACACTAGAGTACCAAGCTCCAAATCCAAAACTACTAGAAGAAGGTACATTATCACTATTAGGATTCATCCTACAGCTTACGTCCTATTTTCCATGATCAAATACAACCTGAAATTTGCTCAATCCAAAAACACATATTCTAACCTAAGAATTCTAAAATACATTACACTTATTCTCTGAGCCTTACAAATGGAATACCCAATCCACTAGAGAAAAGATGAAGGAGCAACGAGATAGAAAACGATACGGAATCTCAAGGAGAACACGAGAATAAATAAGGCACGAGATTACAAGAGAGGGGCTCTGAAAATAACGAGGTCAAGAAAGAGACAAAGCAGATAGCAGAGTTATGAAGATATCTGAGTAAGAAAGAAAGTACGAGCTTGTAATTTCTTAAAGATCAATCTTGACAAAAACATTCAAGAATGAAAATGAAAAGGAATGATGGCACGAGTAAGGGTTTAAGATTTAATCCACAAAGTTTCTCCTTTCAAACTTAAGGCGATAGTAAAACAACTTAATTATTCCTTTACCAAGGCCTCTTACAAGGGACCATCATACCACGTACAATCATCAAAGTAAGGTACACCTAGATTTGATAAATCGACTACAACCCAATTCATCCACCCTTTCATATAACACGGATTCCCAATAGCGGAATTGCAACTCAAGCATAGTAACATTCTCTAAACTCCATAATTTGACACATTCCCAAAGGTTTCAAAAACCGAAGAACAATAAGGAATTCTCCATACTAATCTCTTTTCAACTCCTAAGGCCACAAAGGTAAAACACCATACAAAACGTCATCATCAACATCATATAGCCCACGAGTTCATTATTAACAAAGTACAACCTCAAGTCAAACATCATCATTAACATCCCAAGGTATTTCCATCATAGTTCACAACATCGAATCTCGCTCATATCTATAATCCTCAAGTAATATGGTTCAACTTATAACGAAACCTTACTACTTCAAACGAGTCTCCGATACCATAAGATAAGATCATATCTTTAAATCCAAGAACTATAGCCAAAAGCTTTTCCACCAAGCCTATACTCACAAACACACAAAAGGAAACCACAAAACGTCACTTAACCTCAAAAGTATTTCGCACCTCAAGATATCATTCAAAACTTCTTATTTACACCAAATAGACATATCATAAGCATGGTCTTCAAACCAATACTAAACTTCTAAGTCCAAAAGACTAAATTACTAATGAGTTAAGAAGTCATAGCCAACTCCTTCGACCCTACACCATCGAATATCATGAACTATTTACTCACAAGTCATGACAAACATCAAGCATTAAAATCATTAAACATACCTTACCACACCTTCCTCAAGGATACCAACTCTCACCACCATAGGGTGAAATTAGATCTATACCATTTTCCTCAATTCACAAGTTCATTCTACCTAACACTAATATTCCCCAAAATTTAAAGTTCTTCCTACTAAGTATAGTATACCGCAAACAAATTGGTATGACATCCATAAAATGTTACCAGAGGGAGGTAAAGATACCAATGGTATAATGGAGGAACTATTAAGAGTAATTTCCAAGAGGTAAATAGGTTGGAAGAGAAAGAAGCCCCTAGATAGAAAGAAGAGGGCATAATATTATAAGGACGAGAGAATTCGCAGATGAAGAAAGAATTCACTTCAATTAGGCTTTATAAATCTTCAAATCATCGGTAGAGGATACTCCTTCTAGGTAACACATATTCCACCATAAGGCGTAATATTGCTCCTAGCAATTTGGCTAGCCACCCCAGCATAGCCTTCTTAGCAATTGTCTTCTCTATGAGGAGGGACCTGGTTGGTACTAACAACGATCTCTTCTACACAAGGTCCAACCATCTTCATAAGAAACAAAACAAATTAAGTTACTCCTAACAATTAGCATAAACAAATAGACTACAACAGAAATCCTACTCTACCCATCTTACCCTTCTATCTCACAAGTTCATTATTTTATTACGGTCAAGTTATTTATACAAGGGTACACAAACGTGCGTCGGGAGCAAAATAGCTCTGATACCAACTGTGACACCCTCAAATTTGCGGAAAGAAAAAAAAATAATTTAAATAAATAAAAGATGAGAATACGTTTCTAATAGGTTCACTTTAGTGAAAATCGGTAAATTTTAAAACCGGAACCTACTATTAAATATATTCATCATAACAAAGGTGTCTTAAACAAACAAGGTTCATAACAAAAAGAAATAATATTATACATAAGAAATATCTAAAACGGGAGACATATCTCCCGTAAAAATACGGAAATAAAAGAGTGTATAATAATATACAATCCTAAGAACCGAATATAGGTCCAAGGTGAATACTTCGCTCGCTAGCTCGTCAATGTACCCAAGTATGCATCACAAACCTGCCAACCGCATTAAATATAAACACGGAAGCCACAGTCAGTGGGGAGTAACTCCGAGTTCTCACAGCCACGAAATGTCGAGTTTAATAAAACATGAATAACATAAAAGAGATGTATATGGAAAATACAAAGCCTTAACATATATGATATGCTTTTCATGTTATGAAACAAATAACTAACATATAACCTATCATATGAAGGCTAAGCTACTCTTGCAAACTATCATGTGAATCGGTTAACAAACTATACCACGAGGTAGGGAAGCTGGTATGCTAGCTCAGAGGTTACATTTAAAACATGGCCATGATACACTCAACCCTAATCATACAAGTTATCATGTGAATCAGTTAACAACCGGTAATCCAAACTCTATCAACCTTAGCCGGCTTGCATCTCACCTTCTAAGATTCATAGAATCATCAAACATGAAAGACCAATACGACTAGAAACAGGCATAAGTTCTTAGGACGGCCAATAGTCAAGTTCTGTAACTCGAGTCTATACCACGAGGTAGGATATACTTAAATATTTTAGCTCAGCGGTAACCTTTAAAACATGGCCAAAATACCAAGCACACATCTAAGCTCAGAGGTTACCTTTAAAACATGGCCAAGATCCAAAGCAAATATCTTAGCTCAGCGGTTACCTTTAAAACATGGCCAAGATACCACTCTACCCTAATCCTAGACTGCGCAGACCTAGAGAAATGCGGATAAAACCATCGCACCCAAGACTCATGATAAGACCACATGAGTACCCTAAGGAAATCCACCAAAGGGTTGGCTAGTACTTAAGCTGACCATCCACTCACAAAATAGGCAGAAAAGTCATGCCCCAGCTTGGATATAAACCCACCAAGTCGGGAACACAAAGGCTATTCATTCATTAAATAAAACCTTACTTGAAGACAAATCCCCGACCCGAGTCCCGCGACGGGTCATCAGTCAAAACGGGGCTGACTAGATCTTAGTTTGACCAAACCCGTTTGGTCAAACCGGCTAGAAACAGAGTCTTTACCAAGTAGACTTGAACATAAAATCATCATATTCATTACATGTTATTTTATTAAAACTTCTAACATGTGAATTATTAAATCTTACTAAAAACCCGCTTGACTTAAAGGATATCAAATTAAACTATAATCTTGTATTATAATTTCTAACATGTGAGAAATAATAATTTTATGAAAAACCTTTTTAATTAAATATTTTACTTATTAACATTTCCCACTTGCTAAATATTACAAAACACGATAAAATAACAATAACTCAAAAACCGTCACAAGTCCAAAGTGAGGACTCATGGGCTGATTTGGGCCGGACCTAACACGGGCCTGGACTGGGCCCACGGGCCTGGTTTGGGCCTGTTTTGGGTCGTCATTTTTAAACCCGTTTCTTAATATTTCCCGCATGCTTTAACATATTTAAAACCCGTCAAAACAACAACAAAACAATCAAGTATCGACACAAACCCAAAGGACCATACCCGGACCAATCCAGACCGGCCTGGACCGGGCCTGAACCGGCCTGGTTTGGGCTGGTTTTTCCGGCCACCTTACACGGTTCTACCAACAACAAACACCAAAATATTTCCAACATGTTTAATTAACAAACAACCATTTTAACAACCATCTATACAAAAATCATGATTATGAACAAATCATCCAAATATGTCAAGAACACTAAACTTGTTATAAATTCATAAAACATAATAATAACAACTACTTATCATGTTACTAACTAAAACCGTAAATAACAACAACATAAACAAAAACAAAAGATATGTAACATTAATTCGTCGAGTAACTCGGAATCGTTACCTTAGCTAGCAAAATCAAGTAGCACCAAAAATAAGAAGTATAAAATAAGAAACCCGCCTACTAATCTTCTCCCAAAATATACGAGTCACCAAACTCGTCTTCAAAATCTTCTTCTATAAGAAATGACAAGAATAATATTGTTAGAATTAAAATTTGATTTTCCATAATTAAATTGTTGAAAACGATTTCGTCGGAATTGAAAATAAAACGTACTTGAAGATGAAGAGCGAAGAGGAGATTCTAGAAATATAAGTTAGGACGGATTTGAACAAGTAACGAAGGTTTTGTGACGATTTTGCTCAAGAACGATGAAGAACGATGAAGAACGATGATGATTATATTAAAGAAGGTATTAATTAGATATTAAGTCGATTTATTGTAAAATGAAAAGATAGTTAGTGAGTAAGAGTGGAATGGGCCGTGTAAATATAGAAGAATTACGGAGTCGGGTTTTGAAATTGTTGTTACGGGATTGACTCGGGTTTTATAATTATATTAAGGTAATTAATTAGATATTATTAGGTTTTATAATAGTTTAATCAAATATCTAGATATTAATTAGATATTATGTTATTGTAATCAAAAGAAAGAAAAATATCTAGCTCTAAGAGAGGAAGGAAGAGCCGTGTGAAATGAGAAGAAACCGGGTCTGATTTTAAACGATTTGCGTAATTTAAGTTGACGGATCGATAAAGTAACAAATATCTTAGATATTCGTATTAGTTTAATCGAAAAAATTAAAAGATCCAAAGTGAGTGGAAAAAGATGACATGGGGCGTGTGACTCATGCCAAAGTGGGGTGAGGGTTTTGTGCGGGGGATTTAATTGACCGGGAATAGGTTTAAATGACGTTGGGATTGAAACCGTAAAACCGGCTCGTAAATTCCGAATATAAATCAAAATAAAGGATATTTTAATTAGCATAAATTCAATAAAATCTTAATAAAAATAAATTAAATTTATTATTTTTCAAATATAATTTCGGTCTTTAAATTTACGAGGTGAGTCGGAAAAGTCAACGAAAGTCAAAGTCGACTTAAAACGGGATTCTCATGGAATCTCGCAGAAATTCCAAATACGAACTCGGAAATTCCAAATTCGACTGGAAACAATAAATTCTAAATTAAAACTTAGATTTGCTGAAAAGTATCCGTAATATATTTTCCCTAGAAAAATAGGGTACATTTCGGGTTGTTACATTAAGTGTTTAGATTAAATATCGTTGTCTCATCAAAACCCATAACCCATTACTTGTTGAAAACCCGATTACCAGCTTAACCCGTGACCTAAGACTTGATCGGACCCTAGTTCCCAAAATCTTGATTTAATCCCGTTTTATCCATAGCTTATTTTTTTAGTTCGCAAAGTAGTCTAAATTTTACTTATTGCATTTAGTTGTTTGTAGTTTAAATCAAATTCCCATTTCATCGACTTAGCTAGCACCCCTTGAAATCGACTAGTACTCAATTTGCTCTCCGTGGAAATCGACCCTCAAGTGTTACAACTTCAGCCGTACACTTGCGGTATTTAAAACCACATCACGGGGGTGGCCATATGGCGTTGAAATTGGAAATGTCTAAAGCTTACGATAGTATCGGGTGGTGTTTCTTGGAGGTTGCTTTGCATTCAACGGGGTTTGATATTGGATGGGTTAATCGCCTTATAGAGTGCGTAACCTCGATCACCTATTATGTGACAATTACCCAATATTCTTAATGTGGCGGTGGTGGAAGAGCAGGAACGTTACTTGTGTGACACTCCGCGATTTCGCAGTAAAGTAAACTTTAAAGGCAAAACGGCGAATGTCACTTTAAGTTATAAAACAAAAACTTAATTAATAAATCGTTTATACAAATTGCAACTTAAATAAATACATGGTATCCCGATCCCTTGATAAATACACAAGTCACTACAACAAATTGTCACTTGGGCCACGGTTAGTTACGTGGCGCAAGTGATAAATTTCCGTGGCTAAACTATTTTGCCACGAAAAATCAGTCGTGGCCCAAGTGGCCGTGGCAAAAACTTAGCCACGGGAAAAACTGTAACGTGGCTTAAATTAGCTATCTTGCCACGGTATTTTCCCGTGGCTAAATTATCGTGGCCAAACAAATTTCCCGTGGCTAAAATCGTTTTAGCCACCAAGTAATATCGTGGCTGAATATAAAATTTCCCGTGGTTAAATTTAGAAATTCCCGTGGCTGGACACCTATAGCCACGAAACAATAACGTGACTAAAATAACGTCCCGTGGCAAAAAACCACTATTAGCCGCAAATTTTGTTGTGGCAAAATTATAATTCCCGTGGCTAGCACATTGGCAATCGGTAAATACTATCGTGGCTAAAAGAATTTCTCGGTGCTATTCTTTTAGTAGCTACATGAACATTTTGTGAGAAAACTTATATGGCTGTGGAAACAAATAAAGATCTTATTATCCATTAATCAAATATAACATTCTTGTCTTTACAAAAAAGTAATCAAATGTTAAAAATACATATGCGGATTGCAAATACATGTCTTCTAACTAGAAAAGTAGTGATTGCTTTTTCAGATGTACACACTTTTACTCCATATTGTCCTTCCAGAAAGAAAATAAACTCAAACACCTGTAACAAAAAAAATGTAAATAAAAAAGTTAGGGTAATTCTTAGGAATAATCCATGCTATTATTTTTCTCAATATACATATTTTAACCTGAATTAAACCCAATTTCAGATACTTTTTCTCAACGGTAAATTTTCATTTAAAACAGGTATATCCGTCTTAAACTTAAGATAAGTCATACGAAGTATATGTCAATGTTGGATAAGTAAGACAAAAGCATAATATCTAGGGAAAAGCAAAATGTTTGTCCTATGTGTTCACGTGAGATTATATTTGGATGAATCACTCTACACTAGCTGTTTCACAAGATACACTAGCTTAACTTTGACCTGCTACATCGATTTAAGATGACCTGTTATATCAAACGGTACCCTCTCTCCATCTGTAGTGCCTCCCCAACAAAACTACAACTGCCACCATCCTACTTACCCTCCACCGCACATCACCACCAGTCCACCACGATAATCTATCACCGCTTCCTCACCACCTGAACACTCTTTACTATGATGTTGTCTAACAAAATTGACTTAATTAGCAAGACACAATCTCAAGCTAAAAAGCTAGCGTAAGGGATTTAAATCGAGTCTATACACATGAATTCTTAAAAATTCATTATGACATTACCTCTATATTATGTACATGTTGTACATGTTGATGAGCTGAGTACAAGTCATGCAGTCATGTAGCACAAATGGTGCAGCCCTCATGGTTGCACTTGTCTATTAAAGATGGACAACTTTTTCAACGAGAGCATGGTAACAGAAGAATTACACATCTTTTCTTCATTGACCTGCACACAGACAAGAGACACACTATTTAAATTGAAAACAACAGGTTCATAATAGATGTATTCCGAGGAACACAAATTCTATATCCGTCTATGACTGACGGGTTGGATCTCTCTCACAAAAATGCAAGTAGGAAACCCAATGGGAAACCAATTGGTTTCCTACTTGCCCTCCCACTTGCTTTTTTTGTGAGAGGGATCCGACTCGTTTACAATTGTAGACGGATATCCGTCTACGACTGTCCGAGGAAAGAACTTTGAATCTGAGACTATGATGCCATGTCATGTGTATCTTAACTACTACTGTTCCTTCCTTATTTCCTTTCTTCATTTTTTTTATTAGCTAAGAAAATTCCTTTCTTCTCTAATACCATCATTTCACTCCATTTTTCTATTATTGTGAGCTACAATATTATAGGGTAACAAATAATGAAAAAAAAGCAAGAAACAGGTTCAAGTGCTTAATACTCGTATCTTTAAAGGACTCATCATAGTTACAATAATTCTAGGTGAGCAGATGTGAAAATGACGCCATGAACCTACATCAACACACGATGATAGTTATGCTATGAACAAATGATATAATAGCACTTAGGTAATTACGGAGTAAGTTACATAAAACATGGCATCATTTGGCTAATTAATTCTATGACAAAACGCAAAAGGAGTCGCATTGCAATCGTTAATTAGAATTCCTTGTTGTAACCTTATGATCCTAGTCCCAGAAGTGCTTACCAAAAGACTTTACGTTTTCCTAGATAAATGATGTAACACAAATTCTCGTTTAAGACGGACACTATCCGTCTTAAGCTTAAGACGGGTCAAATACATACCAAATTATCTCACTTGTTACCTAGGAAATACCAAAAAAAAATTCTTTAATATAATCATGTAGTAGTTTTGACACGTTTTAAGCTTAAGATGGATAGTAATACTCGTCTTAAGCTTAAGCAAGACTTATTGATAATGTAATTGGGTGCCTCTGTAATCTGTATGTAGATGACCCCAATTTCTAGGGACCAAGATTCAACTCTGTAAGACATTATGCCCACTGAAGTTTCATGCGATATTGGACATTGAGGCAACAAACAATACAGAATATTGGAGTAAAAAAAACCATGATGAAAATTAAGCTTACAGAGGGATAGTTATTAACTAATACCTACACTTATACATATATGAAACACAGTTATCTCTATTGGGGGTCAGTAGTTAGTGATTCTTAATCGGATACATTAACAAAACTTAATTTCACCGATTAAATACGACAATAAAACAAATTCAATGACACATAATTCCAACAAACACAATTCTTCATTTACAACGAACGATAGTATATAAATAGAAAAACATACGAACCACAATGTATGAAAAAAAAATAATGGAATTGAAATGCAAAGCGACCAAATAATTGAGATTTATAATTCACAATCCCTATTCCTCACTCCCAATTCACAATTCTCAATTAAAAATACGCAATCGAAATTCGCAATCCCTCATCCACATCTCACAATTCAAATTCACAAAAAGTAATTTACAATTCATAATTTACATGAAATTCTAATTGAATACTAAAGATAATAAGATAACTTACTCGTGTTCCGTTAATGTGTCGCGTGTTGTGAATGCATAAAACATGAAGGCAAAGAGAGTTAGTAAGAGGGAAAAAACAGGAGTTAGCAATAGTGCAGTACAATACTCCACTACTCCGTATAAGTATTCATGGGGAAAAAAGGGAGGGGTTTTGGTTTGGGTAGGTCTTTGTATTTAGTAAAGTACTCCGTTTAAGTGAACATCAATTCTTCTTTAAGACGGGTCGTAGCTTAAGACGGGTTAAGTCTCCTCACAATTGGGAGATCCATTTATACCCCACTTATTTTCCAACTTGCTCTTTGTGAGGGGGGCTTGACTCGTCTTAAGTTTTAAGACGGGTCGCCCCGTCTTAAATAATGAGAGTTTGTGTTAAGCGAATCATGCGAATTGAATTAGCATAAATTCTTATTTAAAACGAATATTACTTTTATTACTATTATTATTATGTTATAATTTTTGATACGTTTTAAGTTTAAGTGAATAGTACCCGTCTTAAACAAGGTCGACTATTGATTTAGAATATTTGTACCTTTTTTTAGGCCTAATTGTTTCGTTACCTCTTTTATTCTTTGTGAATAGTAATCAAAGGTAAATAAATAAATTGGACAAATGGAGTAACTTAATAATAACAACAACAACAACAACAACAACAACAACAACAGCAGTAATAATATACTCGAAAATGACCCTAACTTGATAATGACTAGACCCTATTCTATCTAACCCGATTTATTGTTAACTAGGAATGACTTTATCTGAACTATCGCTCTGTTTACCAGATATATTTTTAATAGATATTCATAATACTAAAGTTTTTTTATTGTTGTTAGACTTTATTTGGTCAAACTAGCTGAAACTTAAAAAATGTGTGAAAACTTAAAAGTTAATTAAAACATGAAAAGATAACTGATAAGGTGGCTGAAATTTCAAAGTTGATAAGGTAACTCATATATAAAATAAGTTTGGCAAACTAGCTCAAAAGATAGTTTCTTTTTTTTTTGTAAAATGACGTAAAACGATATAATTATTATTTAATATTATTATAAATTTAAGGGGTAAAAAAGAAAACATAATAGAATTAGGTAGCTGTTTTCTCAAATGCTACTCTAGCAAACGTTTCATTTCAGATAGCTTATTAGGTTAAATAAAGTACTTGTCAAACACTTACAAAAAAAGAGGTAACACAAATTTTGGTCAAATAAGCTACCTGAGATAATTTTCCAAATAGAGCCTTACAATATGACTTTAGGAATGAATTTAAGTAAATGGTATTGGACAAAGTTAAATGTTACTAAATGAATTTTAACTAACCCTATTAAAAAATGACTACTATATTCAAATGGTTGTCTTTTCAAGGCTACGATTTTAAAAAAATATTGCATTTCAACTTTTTGGTAAGATATTCGTTTGTTAAGTATTTTGTTAAATATAAGGGTACCACGTATAGAGCGGCAAACGTCAAGGGTACCGACTACCATATACTCCCTTTATTCAACTCCAAACACAATTAGGGATGTCAATGGTGTGACACCCTCGAATTTGCGGAAAGATAAACAAGTAATTTAAATAAATAAAAGATGAGAATACGTTTTTAATAGGTTCACTTTAGTGAAAATCGGTAAATTTTAAAACCGGAACCTACCATTAAATATATTCATCATAACAAAGGTGTCTTAAAGAAAAAGGTTCATAACAAAAAAGGAAATAATATTATACATAAGAAGTATCTAAAACGGGAGACATATCTCCCTAATAAATACGGAAATAAAAGAGTGTATTAAATAATACAATCCTAAGAACCGAATATAGGTCCAAGGT
>JAIUZE010068159.1:0-12724 GCA_022085475.1 Heliosperma pusillum | reverse complement strand
CTTATCATATCTCACATGTATATCTATATGTATGCATGCTCTACTTTTGTATTTCCTTCTATGTACGTTTAATGTGATATGGCTGGGAGAACCCGGAGTTACTCCCCACTGATTTTGGCGTTCATGTTTTTCATGGATGAACAGGTTGCTTGCATGGATGGCTTTTTGCTTGACATTTTTGGTTCGGGTGTGAGCTAGCGGGCGTTGTCCCTGGATTAAAACACCTCTAGACGATTTTAGCTTGTTTGCTAAACACTTTTACTTGTTAACATTTTGGAGAGACTTCGTCTCTTGATGTAGTATAATTCGTACTTTAGTTTGTAATATTTGACACTCCTCGTATTCTTTCCTTGCATGTATAAAAGTTTTTAAAACTTCATATTTCCGCTATATAATTCACATGCTTGTCTATTTTATATTTCCGCATTTTCGAGGGTTGTCACAGTTGGTATCAGAGCTTTATCGCTCCCGACGCACACACGTGAACCCTAAATTTAAACTACTTGACCTTGAAATAATAAATGAGAGATGGGTAGAAGTTAAGGACTTTATTTGGTAGTCTATTTGTTTATGGTAATTGATAGGAGTAACTTAATTTGTTTTGTTTCTTATGAAGATGGTTGGACCGCGAGTAGAAGAGAACGTTATTCTCAGGGCTCTTACTCAATTTCTGAGTAATCAGCAAGGTACGGCTAATGTTCGTGCCAACCAAGTCCCTCCTCATAGAGAAGCCAATTGCCAAGGAGGCTATGCTTGGGTGGCTAGCCAAATTGCTAGGTGCAATATTACGCCTTATGGTGGTGAGCCAGACCCTACCGAGCTCTCGGAATGGTTTCGAGAGATGGAGAAACTTTTTGACTTATACCAAGTCCTTGAAGAGGATAAGGTAAGGATTGCTCAGTTCTTCCTGGTAAGGGAGGCAGACTACTGGTGGTCAATTTCCAATCCCACCGCTATTCTCGAAATCAATTTCGAGTGGGAATGTTTCAAGTCTCTTGTTGAGGACCGATTTTATCCCATGAAGCTCAAGCAGCAAAGACTCAGAGATTTCATCGATTTCAAGCAAGGAGAATTGATGACCCAAGACTTCACCACTCAATTCAACAGGCTTGCTCGTTTTGCGCCAGGACTCATTAGGGATGATGAAGATAGAGCTTTTTACTATCGTAATAAGCTTAGTGCTTTGCTCCAAAGCAAAGTAAGGAGGAGCTCTACATCTTTCGGAGAATTGTATGATGATGCCCTTCGGGCCGAGGACTCCATGAAGGCCTTTAGTGATGGGGCGAAGATGAAGAATCCATCTCCTTTTTCCCCTTTCAATCCAAGGTCAAACTTTCATGACAAAAGACCTTTCTCTCCCTCTTTCTCTAATGCCTATGCTAACCAAAGACGTTTCAATGCTCCACCTCAAGCTCAAGCTCGAAGTCGATTTTGTGACGGTTGTAGGAAACCCTTTCACCCGGGAGTAGGATGCTATGATAGGCCCCTATTTTGCTTTTTCTGCAAGAAGCCTGGACACCTCATTCGTGAGTGTCCCGATCGTCAGAATTCCGCAACCGGTGCCAAAACTAAAGGATCCAGCTATCTACTCCGTCGAGCCGAAGTCGATGCCCCCCCGGAGATCGTGTCTGGTAGTTCACTTCCTTAATTTTAACCTCGCTTTTCCTTTTTTTCGCCTTCGTCTTTTAATTCCATCTTATCGTAGTCTTTAATGATGCTTCCTAATGTTCCTTGTATCATGTTCATTTATCCCTACTCTATTGAGCGGTAGTTTTCTTTTTAGCTATCATAAGGATTACTAGATGTGTATTGATGAAGATTCAAATATGGTACCTACCCGTCCTATTGAGCTAGTTTCATGTTTAGATGATTATAAGGAATTGAGGATAAGCTTAGGATGAAACTCTCCTAGTGGTTTAAGACTATGAAAGCTTGAAGTTGCAATATCATTTTGAGGATCGAAATAAGCATAATGGTAGTTGGTTGTTGTGGTTAAGAATTTTAGTGATTTCTTTAAATGTTACTTGGGAAATTGTTGTCTTTAAATGTTGGACCCTAACGGGAATAATTGATTTGTGGAATTTGGATTGGATGACCAAGCTTGAGGAATATTGTCATAAGCAACAACCGATGTATTAAGATTCTGAATGAGCTAAATAAATTGATTTACGGTCGCATTACCCTAAGATTGGCAAAAGTTAAGTGAAATGAGATTGTATGACTAATCTCTTTTGAGGTTTTGTGATTTAACTTTTGAAGATGAGAAGGTTCATTGTTAATAATTCAGGGTAATGAGTTTTGGAATAAATTGGATCAAAGGATTTCATGGTAAGTCTCTTTTACCTTGTGGTTGTTAGCGGTCTTGTTTCCCTAGATATAAATATTTTGTGGTGTTTTCTAATAAGAGTTTTGATGAAGCTAAGAAGATTAGAGTATGTAATTAATCTTTCTTGTGAGTTGTTAGATGTGCAGTCTACCGTGCCGATGGACCTTAGAAGATTCTAATTGGATTTGAATAATTGGGATTTGTTACTCGGAGTTTCATGTTTATGAAATATTTTTGTAGGAATCTGATGATTGAAAATGTTGAGGATAAATTGCACTCTCTTGAGGACTAGTTTACTTGTGGAGTTAGTGATGTCGAGTTGCGATCGACATTTGAATTTTCATAGATGGAAGATAGTATTGTGGTTCATTCCTCTCTTTTCCCTCAAATTGATCCTTACTCAATCCACTACTATTCAATCCTTCCCCTTTTTGGTCCTTTTTGCTCGTTGGACGTACCTCTTGGCATCGCGATTTGTGATGTTGATGTTCGAGTTCGCTCTAAGTTCGTGTAATGTCTTCTTATTTTGATTTTTCTTTGGGAAAACCTTCAAATCTCCATATCGTATTTCTAATTTTAAACTTTTCAAGATAGTCTAAAGAAGGACTTTGTATCCTCTTTTTTTTTTTGGAGAAAATGGATTTCTTTTGCTTTTATGTTTGGATGTTGCGTTTTGTTGGATGTTTGGACTTATTATTGGAGACGTCTGGTGACTAGTCCTGCACTTACTAACGTTTGTTTTGAATTTTGATTTCACTATTTCGACATTGATTTGATTTGGATAACTATAGTTCTCGATCGCGACGAACACTCTTGTGATCCATAAATAAAGTTTCACACTTATGAAAAGTCTTCGTAAACCGTTTTCGAGAAGAACCTCGTTTCATAAATGTTTCCCTTGTAAAAGCTTTCGTGTTAATTTTGAAAATCGATTCTTGTCCTTGATACTTTTATTTTCTACTCTCAAGTTTCGAGGACGAAACTTTTTAAAAGGTGGGGTGATTGTAACTCCCGGAAATGTACCCTATTTTTATAGTGAAAATATTTTACGGTTACTTTTCAGTGAATTTAAGTTTTAATTTAGAATTTATTATTCCGAGTCGAATTTAGAATTTCCGAGTTCGTATTTGGAATTTCCGCGAGATTCCATGAGAATCCCGTCTTAAGGCGAGTTTGACTTTTTTTGACTTTTTCCTCATACATACTCATACTTTCTTAACCTATTTCATTCACTCAAACACAAAACAATTACTTCTTCCTTAAGCAAACCAAAACCCTTGCCTCCATAATCTTTCCGATCTTTGAATCATCGTATCTCCTTCGTTTCTTGTTGAAATTCTCATAAGTTCGTCTTATTCTTCTCCTCTTACCTTCCTCTATCCGTTTGGATGTTAAAATCATCGTCTTTCTCGCTTTTCAAACTTTCCGTCTTTCTCAAGATGAATTATATTCATCTTTTATGATCTATTTGTAGGTGGTGACCTCCAAGATCCCGACAAAGACTATTTTCTAATTGAAGAAGAGCTTGACGAGTAGTGAAGACGCTTAAAGGTAACGGTGAAGGGTTACTCGGTATCATTTACGTGTTTTACATGTTATCTATGCTAGGAATCGTATTTAGAATACGATTAGTGAGTTTAGTAATTGTGTCGATGATGGTTTATATCGTTTGTTGAGTATTCATATGAGAATGGATGAATTAGAATGATAGTCGATAATTTTTAAAAGTTCATCCTTGGTAAATTTGGCATTTTCGTGTGATTTGGACCCCAGCCGGTCGACCGGCAGCCAGTCAGACCACCGGCTGGGGCAGTGGCTGTATTTTGTTACACTTTTACGTGAATTTGAAATATGACATGGGTCTCAGCCGGTCGACCGGCAGCCGGTCAGACCACCGGCTGAGACACCCCCTTTCTTCCTTGTTTTTCAAATGTTCCTTTGGTCCCAGCCGGGTAGCCGGCAGCCGGTCCCCTTGACCGGCTGGGACACACTAATGTTTTATGTTGATTTTCGTATGACTTTTGGCCTGAGCCGGTAGACCGGCAGCCGGTCAGCCTGACCGGCTGGCACCTGCTGAATGTTGTTTGTATTTCTTGTTTACGATTTCATTTATAATATTTCCGATGGTTCGTTTATCGTATAATTTTACGTAGTGACTTATAATATTCATGTTTTGGATATATGATATTTCATTCGCTTGTATCACATGTTTTGTGACGGTTTTTGCTATGTCCCACTTTGAGTCGGTTTTTACAAATGATACGGTTTGAGCACTATTTTGTCTTGTGCTTTGTACTCTCATTCCCTTGGCTACCTCCACGTTCGTAAGGCTGGAATGTCGGAACGGGGAGGTATCCTACTGCTTAAATGCATGTGTTAGTGGGCATACGACGACGTTGTTGGGAGTTGAACGCTATGCGTTGATCGACCCGGCCGTCAAATGTTGTGTTCTTGCGAGGTGGTGTTATTTGCATGTAGCGTACCGCTTGTTATGAGGCTTGTGCTCTTTTCCGCCTCTTTCGTGAATTGATCTACCGAATTTGGGGTACTCGGCGTCTATGATTGACCGAGTCTTGGATGCGAAATGTCATCGCATGTCGAATCAGAAAATGTGATTCCGAGAATCTGGCCAGGTTTAGATTAGGAGCCATTTTATTATCGTTCCTACCAGGAGGAAATTAGTCTACATATACGAAATGGATTGAATCGTGTATGCGTTCAGGGAAGGTTTTTCTCCCGTGGATGCCTGTTAATCATACTTGCCATGTACACGGTGCTAGTGCGTTTCATTTACCGTGAGAGATGTCGTCTTTGAGTCGTCGTTCTTGAATGCGTGATTTCATGATTTTATTCATGGTCATTGCATGATTGGGCATCGTCAATGTATTGGTATGTTTAAATGGATGATAACATGATGGATTTATTCATGGTCATTGCATGACTTGGCATGGTTGTTTGTCGAGTCTCAATCTTATCAAACTTATACCGCTAACGGTGAGATGCAAGCCCTAATGAGCGTATTCGGTTGCCTAAGAGTGTCTTTCCCGAGTCTTTGTATAACATGATGGATTCGAACTTGTACTTCATATGCTCTTATCATTATATCTCGAATTGCCTATCTATTCTTATCATATCTCACATGTATATCTTTATGTATGCATGCTCTACTTTTGTATTTCCTTCTATGTACGTTTAATGTGATATGGCTGGGAGAACCCGGAGTTACTCCCCACTGACTGTGTCGTTCATGTTTTTCATGGATGAACAGGTTGCTTGCATGGATGGCTTTTTGCTTGATATTTTGGGTTCGGGTGTGAGCTAGCGGGCATTGTCCCTGGATTAAAACACCTCTAGACGATTTTAGCTTGTTTGCTAAATACTTTTACTTGTTAACATTTTGGAGAGACTTCGTCTCTTGATGTAGTATAATTCGTACTTTAGTTTTTAATATTTGACACTCCTCGTATTCTTTCCTTGCATGTATAAAAGTTTTTAAAACTTCATATTTCCGCTATATAATTCACATGCTTGTCTGTTTTATATTTCCGCATTTTCGAGGGTTGTCACAATTTTCGTCTTTCTCATAGGTTGTGTCGTTTTCAGATGCAACCAATATTTTGTTATGACCGTTTTGGATGATCTTCCAACATTCTCAATCATGTCCCTTTGTATAGTGTGTCATCATGTTCTTCCAAAGACCATAGTTCTTCCCTTCAAAGATGGGAGCTTTTAGTTGTTTGGATTCCATTTCACACGAGATAAAAAAATTTAAAATTGGCAAAAATAAAAATGAACGGATCAGTCTCTATGCTGTTAGGCATACAAGAACACAAGGCTCTGATAAAAATTGAAGAGTCTATTGATCCCAAATACTCAAGAGGGAGGGTGTGAATTGAGTATAAATAAAGTATGTCTACTTTTTTGATTGTCCGTATAAGCGTGTAGTAGTAATACATGGTTTGAATTTATTGCTTAAATAATTCAACTCAACTGATTACTTGAAATGTGTATGGAAATTATAAAATACGTAAACAAATAAAAAGACACGAGACATAAGGAATTTTTGAAATGGTTCAGTTTCACAACTCGAAACCTACGTCCCCTATTTCTCGATTAATAATTTTTGTAACTACTCTGGATTACAAAATTATCAATCCACTCGTGCAACTAACTCTAGTTGTAACTCAAGTTGAGTAACGTTAAATACTCGATCCAAAGTTGAGTATCGTTAAATACTCAATTCTAACTTACGTTAATAAGAAAGTATTTTCTATTGTTCTTGGTGTTCACATAGTTGAACGTATAAGAAACAAATCTAGCACTATTATCAAATAACTTACTCTCAAAGTAAAGTGAAAGAGTAGGTACGGCTTTTCGAAATAATCTCTTGCAAAATAAAGATTTTAAATATTTATCACAATGCAAAATATAAAATCTAGTATGAAAAGCTTAGTTTTAAATTCATGGACATCATGAGTATTTATAGTACAGAAGCAAACTAGGTTTTAATTACAACCCCTAGTGTTAGTCGTGAGCTTTCTTGAAAAGAAAGAAAGGTATTAGTTAAATTTACAAACCCTAATAAACCATGTACCTCTCTTGTGTAACAAGAAAGATATTAGGTTTACATCTAACTTAAACCCTAATTGAGCCTGAGGTAAGCACGGGTAGCACGGCACATATGCCTTACTTGCGTGAAACCCTAGTCCATTGGTTGACTTAGTAAGATAGATTAGGGTTTAGGTTTGAACATGTATGAAATCTTAAATAGCATGACAGCTCATAAGTTGTTTTACTAATCAATATAGAAATCATAAATATTATTCAAACTAAATAAATTTAAACTTCAATCTACTATAAATACTTTTCTTCAAAAAGATTATTTAAAACTATATTCAAACCCTTTGAAAATATAAAACAGCCGCCCTATATTCGCAGCTCCAAAGTTATAGTAAGATCACCTATAACTTTGAGCTGGGTTAGTAAGGTTGTAGTCAAAACAGTTATAACTCTACTTCGCAACATTACTAAAAAGAAGGACCATTATTGGACGACAACCTATACTTTCAAATCTTCATGGAGATCTTCAGTATGTTGATCATCACTTCATTCATTCTTTGAGCTCTTCATCTCGAGCTCCACAAGCTTCTTTAAGACTACGTCTTTGATCTTGAGCTTGATAGTCACCAAAGTTATAATAGAAACACCTATAACTTTGCTTCAACATTTACAAAGTTATAGTACAATGACCTATAACTTGACTTCCCCTTTGTTTCACAAATCATCAAGGTTATTATAGCTAAACTAGCTATAACTTTAAGTGCCAAACCATGTTTAATCTAACAAGACTTAAACAAACAATTACAAGCACAAGCATTATCTAATATATAAACATATATGTCATCATCAAAATCAATCATATAACTATATGGTTCAACAATCCATAACAACAAGTCACCAACTCAATTAACAAAGCATAACGAATAGAATGAACGTCGTTAGAGCGATTAATGAAATGCCTCTAACCGCTAGCTAGATCGTATAAAGAACTTCCTCTAGCTGATGGAGCGTATAACGAACTGCCTCCATTAGTGTGGACCGTATAACGAACTGCATCCACGGTACTATGTATAGCATATAACCACTGCCTATATGTCTAAGACCTGGCCAGACCCTCGATGCATTAACTGTACATCGAACGACACACGGGGGACCAGAGCGCAGAAGACGAAGCTCAGTCTGTGGAAAATATCGGTATATTTCATACATGAAATTTAAGGATTATACGAAATTATATATATAAATACGAGTTATAACAAAAGCCTAAAGATTGAATCAAATCACCTTTGGTTCCTAGCAATATTGCCAATAATAAATATCTAGATCGTTTCTCCTAATCTTGCAACCCAAGATGTTCTGAGCAAGGCTGTGACACCCTCAAATTTGCGGAAAAAAAAAAAATTATTTAAATACATAAAAGAAATATAATAATACATAACGAAGGTGTCATAACATAAAAAGGTCATTTACAAAACGGAAATAATATTCTACAAACGAAATGTACAAGACGGGAGACATATCTCCCGTATAAATACGGAAATAAAAGTGTGTACAATAATATACAAACTATGAACCGAATATAAGTCCAAGGTAAATACTTCGCTCGCTAGCTCGTCCATGTACCCCAAACATGCATTCACTACCTGTTCGACCGCATTAAATATAAACACGGAAGCCACAGTCAGTGGGGAGTAACTCCGAGTTCTCCCAGCCACGAAATGTCGAGTTTAATGAAACATGAATAACATAAAAGCAATGTATATAGAAAATACAAAACCTTAACATATATGATATGCTTTTTCATGTTATGAAACAGTTAACTAACATATAACCTGCATATGAAAGCTATCATGTGAATTCGTAATAAAATATACTGCGAGGTAGGGAACTGGTAAATGGCGGGCTCAGCGGTTACCACGTAACATGGCCCTGATACACTCAAACCCTAATCAACACGTAATCATGTGAATCAGTTAACAATCGGTAATCCAAACTCTATCAAGCCTAGCCGGCTTGCATCTCACCTTCTAGAACTCATAGAATCATACAAACATGAAAGACCAATACGTCTACAAACAGGCATAAGTCCCTAGTACAGTTAATAGAAGACTTCTGTAACTCGAGGCTATACCACAAGGTAGGAAAACATCCTAGTCCTAGACTGATCAGACCTAGTAACAACAGCTATTCCATCCCCCGTCTCGTGACCAAAAGTACACAAGAAACTCTACTAGGCGACCCCCTAAGCAGAGATGGCTAGTACTTAAGCTGGTTCCAACCCCAAAACGGATTAGGCAACCATACCCCGACTTGGATATAAACCCACCAAGCCGAGACACAAAAGCTATCAAGCAGTGAACTCCATATGCTCGTTAAAGATAGTACGGGCCTATCAATGTCATGGTCCAAGATACTCATTTAGAATTACAATGGCCGAACCAAACTAATATCTTAACTCAGAGGCTACCTTTAAAACATGGCCAAGATACGACTTAACATGCCATATAACCGTAATTCTCTATGGGTACTTAGTCAACACGACACCAACCATATAATTAAACAGTCACAGGAAAACATCCTATCATGTGACTAATTGCATATCAGTAATAATCATATATCATATCGCCTCATATCTATTAAGGCTAATTCAATAATTAAATACAACCATACATGAAGACAAATCCCCGACCCGAGTCCCGCGACGGGTCATCAGTCAAATCGGGGCTGACTAGATCTTAGTTTGACCAAACCCGTTGGATCAAACCGGCTAGAAGCAGAGTCTTTATCACATAGACATAAAATCAACATATTCATTACATGTTATTTTATTACTACTTCTAACATGTGAATTACCATATTATACCCAAAACCCGCTTGACTTAAATGATTTCCACGTAAACTTAATCTCGTATTATAATTTCTAACATGTGAGAAATAATAATTTTATGAAAACCTTTTTAATTAAATATTTTACTTATTAATATTTCCCACTTGCTAAATATTACAAAACCCGATAAAAATGACGATAACTCAAAAACCGACACGAGTCCCAAGGTGGGACCCACGGGCTGAATTGGGCCGGACCCAATATGGGCCTGGATGGGCCCACGGGCTGTTTTGGCTTCAAAAAGGCTGTTTTGCTTTAATTTTTTCTAAAACCGTTTTCTAATATTTTCCCGCATGCTTAACATAATTAAAACCCGTCAAAACAACAATTAAACAACCAAACATCGACACAACCCAAGACCAAAACCCGGACCCACCTTGACCAACCCAGACTGGGTCTGAACCGGCCTGGACCGGTCCGGTTTGGACCCGGTTCTTGCCCCTTTCTCGGTTCCATCATCAAACACACCAAATAAATTACAAACTTGTTTTTAATCATCAAACAACCATTTTAACAATCTTCCACACAAAATCATAACTTATTAAAATCATCAAAATTTATCAAGAACACCAAACTTGTTAAAATTCATACAAAATCATAAAAATCATAATTTAGTAAAAATCATCAAAATTCTTCAAGAACACTAAACTTGTTAAAATTTCATAAACAACATAAAAATCATAACTTAGTAAAAATCATTAAAATTCTTCAAGAACACTAAATCATCATAAAATTTCCTACAACTTAAAAATCATCAAAAATTATAAAACAACATAATAACCACTACTTAACATATTACTAGCTAAAAATCCATAAATCATAAAACATGAACCAAAAATATAAAGATGAACCAAAATCCAAATAAATAAAACTAAAGACTATATTACTAACTCAAATCCTAAATAACCCTAACATGAACATAAACTAAAAGCTACAAAAACAAAACTAAGGCTATGTGACATTAATTCGTCGAGTAAATCGGAAATGTTACCTTAGCTAGCAAAATCCACTTAGCACAAAATATAAGAAAATATAAATAAGGAAACCCTTCTACTAGTCTTCACCCAAAATATAAGAGTCCCCAAATTCGTCTTCAAACTCTTCCCCTATAAGAACTAACAAGAAAAACAATTATTAGAACTTAAACTAAATTTTCCATAATTAAATGATGAAAACGATCTTGACGGAATTGAAAATAAACCGTACTAGAAGATGAGGAGCGAAGAGGAGAGTCTAGAAATATAAATTAGGAAGGATTTAAGTAAGAAACGAAGGATTTATGGAGGTTTTGCTCAAGAACGATGAAGAACTAAAGATGAACGATGAAGAACGCGAAGAACGATTAAATAAAGTGAGGTTTTGATCTTATTTTGATTTGTGGTAAAATGAAAAGTTGTTTGTGAGTCATATGGGGTGTGTGGGTGCCGTGTGTTTATAGACACATAAAGGTGTCGAGTTTTGACATTGTTGTTCCGTAATTGACTCGCGTTTAATAATTGTTTTACGGTAAACGATTAAATATAATTAACGATAAAGTTAATTACAAGATAGTATGATATTAAAATGAAAAATAATGAAAATATCAAGGCTTAAGAGTGGGTAAGTGTGCCGTGTAGAATTGTGATTGTCGGGTCTGATTTCGAGCGTTTTGCGTAATTTTCGTTAAGTGATCGATAAAGCGAATAGTGATCTAGATATTATGATATTGTAATCAAAAGTAATCAAAATATCAAGGCTATTAGAGGACTTTAAGGAGCCGTGTGGTTTGAGGGGATTCGGGTCTGTTTTTGCTCGATTTGCGTAATCTCCGTTGACGGATCGATAAAGTAACAAATATCTAAGATATTTGTATTATTTTAATCGAATCAATTAAAATATCCAATCGTGAGTGGAAAACGATGACATGGCCGCGTGACTTATGCCAAAGTCGAGTTTCGATTTTGTTGCGCGCTTTACGATGCGTCGGGAATAGTTAAATGACGTTCGGTTAAAAACCGTAAAAGTTATTCTTTAAATTCCAATAAATTCAAAATAATTATATTAAATTATGATAAATCATAATAAATATAAATAAAAATAAATCAAAAATATAATTTTTTTTAAATAAAATTTCGGTCTTCAAAATTATGAGACGAGTCGGGAAAAGTCAACGAAAGTCAAAGTTGACTGAAAAGTCGAAAAAAGTCGAAGATGACTTAAAAGTCCAGAAAAGTTTAGGACGACTTAAAAGTCAAGAAAAAGTCAATGACGACTTTAAAAAGTCAAGAAAAAGTCAAAGACGGTTTAAAAGTCAAGAAAAGTCAAAGATGACCAAAAACGGTCTTTTCATGCAATCTCTCAAAAACTCCAAATACGAACGCGGAATTTCAAAATACGACTCGGAACAAAAATTCCTATATTAAAAACTTAAGTTCTACTGAAAAGTATCCATAAGCTATTGCTTAAGCAAATTGGGTACTTTTCGGGTTGTTACAGGCTGGCTCCTGCTGGATGATTGTTTGTACTTTTGTCTACGGTTTTCATTTATAATAATTCCGATCGTTCGTTTATCGTATAATTTTACGTAATGACTTATAATATCAATGTTTTGGACTTATGACATTTCATTCACTTGTATCACATGTTTTGTGACGGTTTTTGCTATGTCCCACTTTGAGTCGGTTTTTACAAATGTTACGGTTTTAGCACTATTTTGTCTTGTGCTTTGTACTCTCATTTCCTTGGCTACCTCCACGTTCGTAAGGCTGGAATGTCGGAACAGGGAGGTATCCTACTGCTTAATTGCATGTGTAGTGGGCATACGACGACGTTGTTGGGAGTTGAACGCATTGCGTTGATCGACCAGGCCGTCAAATGTTGTGTACTTGCGAGGTGGTGTTATTTGCATGTAGCGTACCGCATGTTATGAGGCTTGAGCTCATTTTCCGCCTCTTTCGTGAATTGATCTACCG
>JAIUZE010068157.1:0-14382 GCA_022085475.1 Heliosperma pusillum | reverse complement strand
TAGGATGTTTTGCCTACCTCGTGGTATAGACTCGAGTTACAGAAGTCTTCTATTGACTGTCTTAAGAACTTATGCCTGTTTGTAGAAGTATTGGTCTTTCATGTTTGTATGATTCTATGAATCTTAGAAGGTGAGATGCAAGCCGGCTAAGGTTGATAGAGTTTGGATTACCGGTTGTTAACTGATTCACATGATATTATGTTTGATTAGGGTTTGAGTGTATCATGGCCATGTTAACGGTAACCTCTGAGCTAGCATACCAGCTTCCCTAACTCGTGTTATAGTTTATTATCGGTTTCACATGATAGCCTTCACATGCTAGGTTATATGTTAGTTATCTGTTTCATAACATGAAAAGCATATCATATATGTTAAAGTTTTGTATTTTCCATATACATTGCTTTTATGTTATTCATATTTTATTAAACTTGACATTTCGTGGCTGGGAGAACTCGGAGTTACTCCCCACTGACTGTGGCTTCCGTGTTTATATTTAATGCGGTCGAACAGGTGGTGATGCATATTTGGGGTACATTGACGAGCTAGCGAGCGAAGTATTTACCTTGGACCTATATTCGGTTCATAGATTGTATATTATTATACACTCTTTTATTTCCGTATTTATACGGGAGATATGTCTCCCGTCTTGTATATTTCTTTTGTATGATATTATTTCCGTTTTGAAATGACCCTTTTTATTTATGACACCTTCGTTATGTATTCTCATATTTTATTTAGTTAAATTATTTTTTTTCTTTCCGCAAATTTGAGGGTGGAGTGTAAACTACTAAGGTTCACAAGTTTTAGGTGATTTGATTAGCTTGACTCAAACTGAAAACAATATCAAGTAACAAGGGATGTTGTTTTAGAGATTGTGAGTTGTTTAACTGAAAGATTCAAGGGATATGACTTGGATACAATCCTCTACAGCAAAGCACAAGAGAAAAAGGATTCAAGACTGGTTTTAGAGACAGTTTCAAATGTTACAGCAAAGCACAAACACCCTAAACTAACCTCAACAGCAAGTAAGTTAAACCACAGCAAAGCACAGGTATAACTTGACTCACAATACAAGGAACTGATCAAACACCTTGGAGATGTATCAGGCTTATTTCAAACTACAGCTCTTAGCACACGTTTGATAACATTGAGTGATTTCTCAAAGTTTAATTCATTCATTCATAAAAGTCTGCTTACAACAACATACAAGACCTCCTTATATAGAGGGACTGATATCTTGTGAACCATTGGATGTATGTATCATCCAAGGGCTAGCTTAGGATCTAAACTACTTCTACTGACATTAATTAAGGGCCTCACAAGAGGACGAGCTTAACAACTATAAAGAACAGACACAAAACACAAAAGAAAACAGACTGAGCAAAAGCAAATAAAGTAGTTTTTGGAGTTTTCCTGAAATGGAAATCTGTTGATCTTGTTGTCTTGTGCTTTGCTCTGGGTGTTTTGTTGCTCCTTGGAACTCTCCACTCTTATGAGGACATAGATAAACCTGCCTTAGATGAAGACAAGTTGACTTAAGCAAAAGAAAACATCATCTGAGCATGTACTACCTCTGCTATGCTGTTTACTGGACTCTAGCTTTGGGGTGTCTGTTTCATGGGTTTTTACTAGACTTCAAAATGGTTTGTCCTGGGCAAACTTGTAGCTTAGAGGGTTGTCTTGATGGTAGGCCATAGTGGGGGTGGTTGGGATGCCCTGGTGTACCTCCTAGAGGCTGGGTTTGTTAACTGGTCTGTCTGGGCCTGAATGGCTCTGTTTCTGTTTTGTGTGGGTAATGTGGGTTGTGTTGGGGATGGGCATGGGTTGTTGAACCCTGAACTGTCTTCTTCATTGGGGTGGCTTGGCTTGGGTTGCTCTTGACTTGTCATAGCTTGTTGTTTAGACCTTGTAATTCGAGCTTCCATCTGAGGGGTCAAGCTTGTCTTGTATGTGGCTTGATCATCAAGGCCCCTTGGGTGAGCTCCTGCTGCAGAGGGTGTCACAGTCTCGTTGATTTTTGTCTTTGATTTTCTTCCATGTGGGGCAGTCCTTGATCATGTGATCATTATCCCCACATTTGACGCAATCACGACTTGAAAGAGACCCTTTTGACTCAATTGGCGTCTTGTAAGATTTGTTAGCGTTATTGTTAAACGTTTTCCCTTGTGGTTTATTAAAGAATGTTTTCTTAAAATGTCTAGCAAATAACACTGTCTCATCTTCAAGATCCGAATCTTGTCTTTCACTAGATTCAGCTTGTAAAGCCACTTTGTTACTATTACTATCATTTGCCTCATCTTCATCAAGAGTGATCTCGTGAGCCATTAGGGTTCCAAGTAACTCTTGAGAAGATAGGTTAGATATATCTTTACATTCCTCAATTACCGTCACCTTAGGTCTCCATCGTTTCGATAGACTTCTAAGGATCTTCCTGGAAATTTCCTCGGAGTCAAAAGTTTTTCCAAGATTTTTCAATTCATTAATGATACTAGAGAAGCGAGTGGACATGCTGTCAAACGATTTATTGTGTTCCATAGAGAACAGTTCGTACTTTCGCATCAGTAGTGCGATACGTTCCTTTTTGACAACAGTTGTCCCCTCATATGCTAACTCTAGGCCATCCCATATTTCCTTGGCAGTAGAACTAGATGAGAAACGATCAAATTCAGTATGAGTCATGCCGTTTTGCAACAGACTGATAGCCTTTGAATTTTTCTCAGCTTTCTTATAATCTGCCTCAACATAGTCATCTTCTTTCTTTTCGATGGAAGTGCCAGTAGCACATCCAAGCATGATCTTATTAGGACCATTCTTAATGATTAGCCAACACTCCCAATCGTTACCCTTTATGAAATGGGTCATCATATTTTTCCATAAACTGTAGTTCTTCCCATCGAATACGGGACACTTCAGATGTTTGGAATCCATTAAAATAAAAATAAATGCAGCGGAAAATAAATAAAAATAAAAGGATAAATGGATCAGACTCCTTGCTGTATGGCAATCAAGAGCACGAGGCTCTGATACCAATTGTAGAGTCAATTGCTCGAATACGAAAGAGGGGGGGTGAATTGAGTATTAAAAACTAGCCCCACTTTTTCGATTTATATGATCTGTAATTTATTATTTGATCTTATGAATTAAAATCAACTAATTAATTAATCAAAGCAAGCGCGAGTAACGAAATAACGAAAAGTAAAGAGATAAGAGAGAGGCACACGATTTTTGAAGTGGTTCAGTTTCACACGTTGAAACCTACGTCCACTATTCTCGATTAATAATTTTTAGTACCTTTCTACGGATTACAAAAATTATCAACCCACTCGTATAATCAACACTATGATTATAACTCAAGGTGAGTATCGCTAAATACTCTATACTATCTTACGCTAATAAGAAAGTACAATATAACTCACACAGATTCCCGTTAAAGAATTGTAAGCTTATAATGATGTACTATTATCCAATAACGTATTTCAGTCAAGCGATTGATAATAATTGATGCACGACTCTTTTAAAAACAAACTCTAAAAATAATAAATATTTGCTCAAAGGTTTGCTTTAAAACGATTTTGGTAAATCAACACAAATATTATGTGTGCCGTGTGATGTGTGTATTTCGTGTGTTTGAAGAATAAAATATGAAGGAGTATTTATAGTAGTAGAATCATAGTAGATCTAAAACCCTAGTATAATATTTAAGATATTTATCTTTAATACCATAAAATAATATTTGCTTATCTTTTAGAAATATCTTTATCTCAAAATATTATTTGGTTTATCTTATAGAAATATATTTATCTTAATATCTCAAAATATTGTTGTAAAGATATAGTAGAATCCTAGATTAGGTAAACAAGGGAAACAACCTATGGAGGCCGAAATCCCTAGCTCACGAAACCCTAGGAGGCACGCATCCCTAGGTGGCACAATCCCTTGGTTTACACGAAACCCTAGGTGGCTCAAACACTAGGTGGGCTAATTAGGTTAACAACAAATTGAGATAGAATATATTAGAAACCCTAGGTAGCATGACAACCCATAAGTTGTATTACTAACCAATAGAATCTCATAAATATATTCTCTAATAAAACTTTTGATAAATATAAAAATACTCTTTCACTTTTGAAAACATTTCAAAACATTTTATTTCCAAAATCATGCATCAACATTTATCATCCAAAGTCATAGGCTAAAGCTATAACTTTGAACATAAAATCTCTCGAATGGAATAGTTACCGAATGACGACCTATACTATCTAATCTTCACAAAGATCTTCAGTATACGGATCATCTCTTCATCTTGATCACAAAGACTCTCCATCTCGAGTCTTGTGTTGTTTGAGGTAGATCTTGCTTGAAGCGATTTTCTTTAAAGTTATGCCTGGTTAGCTATAACTTCCATGTTTACTTCCAAAGTTATTCCTGAAGTTGTTATAACTTTGTCTCACAAACTTTGTCAAAGTTATGCCTAACTTTGATCTTTCTTCTCATAATTGTTGCTAGCTAAAATAAGACTAAAGCACACAATTACACGCATATGATATATCGAGTAAAACATATAATCACGTAAACACATGTCATTATCAAAACTATGAAATTGGTCCAACAAATGTTATGTTTGTTTCATTGATGTCTATAATGTTGATGTTTATCGTCACATTGTTACAGTAATATTAGGCCTCCGTAAAATACACACAATATTTTTTAATTGTTGTCATAGTATCTTTTTATGTTGATGTAAATGCTTATAGTAACAGTATCTCAGTAACATGAGTATTTGAAAGTTGTAACAATAAAGTTTTATATTAGTAATTGTTAATGTTCTGATCATGTTTTCTCTTCATATTGTTGTTTTATATGCATTATATTCATTAGTTTGCATTATATTTCAAAGATGTTACACTGTTACAGAAACATCTTCGCTTCTTTTTTATGGTGGATCAATATTACAGTAACTGTGTTACTACTATTGTTACTGTAATATCCAGATTAACATGGTGTTACTGTAACATTTTTGCTGTCAACATTGATTGATTTGATTCATTACTGTAACATTATATACTCATCATGATTCATCAATGTAACACGAAACAATTGTTAAAAGTTCCAACTTTAATTACTTCAGTAGTAAAAGGCAAATGAATACGCACGATTCAACTGATATTGATATGCTAAAATATGTTGCAATACCATATCACAATAATGTGAAAAGTATAAAAGTATACATTTTAATCGTACATAATGTTAAAAAAGGTCTCTACTAGTATTTCAACTACATCAGGTGAGTCCACATATCTTAGGTGAGTACGTCCCGCGAATCTTCACCATTAGATCGTTTTCTCTCTCTTGTCTTTCCCTCTCTCTCTATTATTATAGTCTTCTCTAACTCCCTAATTTCCTCACAATACTGAACACAAAAAAAGCACAAACAATTTCATTACTCCTTTACACTTGAGTTTCTTGTCGACAATTTTCTTTTTATTGCATTGAAGTATCAGTGTTACTGTAACAATATTACTGTACCTCTAGTACAGTAATCAAGTTACCGTAACATTGCTCAATGAAAGAGATGTTTGTATATGTGTAACAAGGGAGTTGTTGCTGTTGTTTGTAATTTTCATTTCAGGACACTACTTGGGGTCTTTCACCACAAGCTCACATAAGGAATTCTAGTAGTGTATCATTGTGACAGTTACAGTAGCATCCGTAGACAGTAAGATATGTGTAACAGGGTATTGTCACAATGATACTGTAACAGCGGAGCGATGGTATTCTAGTAGTGTACATTTTACTTGTGTCTTAAAGTGAATTCTAGTAGTGTTGGTATTCTACTTTGTGTCATAAAAGGTTACTAGCTCAATGGTAGAGCGTTGTGCAACATTGAACAAAGGTATAGGTTTAAATCCCATGTAACCTCGAGTTATAAAAGGGGTCACAACGCTATAGGCATGTAGTCAATTGAAATCGATCTATGAATTAACTCAGTAGCGAATAAATGGATCCACTCCACGAACCATTCAACCGTTAAGAATATTTCATAGTTAACGAAAATAGAATACATGGCATAAAAACTAGGTGGGACGATTGATGTGGCCTAAAGTTTGTAACAGCTAAAGTGCTAACATAAAGGCCAACTCTTGTTAGCGTAACACCCTGTAATCCTGTTATAATGACATAAGTATGTTAGCACAATAGTGTAACCGTGTTACAGTAACAACATAAGTGTGTTACCATAACAGTCCAACTGTGTTACAACAATGACATAAATATGTTACCATTATAGTGAAATGCACACCAAAGTTAGTATGAAGCTCTCAAAACAGATTTCATAAAAAGGAAACTATTATCAAAACTAGAGATAGCTTCTATGGGATTCGAACCCACATCAGTCGTACAATTGTACGATGCTCTTCCAGTTGAGCTAATAAGCTTTTGATTTATCGTGACGAAAATGAAGGCCTTTTTTCTATGGCTTGGATATAAATCAGGGCACTCAAATTGTAGAATATTTGTGAATCCAAAACAATCATATGAAGGTAGCGTATAAGGTTAACGAGTAATAGAGACTTCATGAACTCTAGTTCCCATTCTGAGAAAGAGCACGAAAGCACTCAACAAGACTTGTCGACAAAAAAATTGCATTAAGCGGACTTGAAAATTTAGGTAAATGCATTCGCAGTAAATTCGTAAACGGGAGTCGAAATTTTTATTTATTTTAATAGCTAACATGTGTTACAGTAACAATAAAGATGTGTACGATGACAATGGTAAATATTTGATACAATAAGAAGTCTCATGTGTTACAATAATAAACAATTTACATAATACAGTAACATGAAATATGTGTTAAATAACGAGCTATATGTGTTACAATAACTTAGAGAAAATTCTCTCCCAATTATTTGACATCTGAGTCATAATTCAATACTTACTTAATAAAGTAAAACGAGATATTGAAGTACTAACAATAGTTACTCGATAATGGGTAATATATACAAGCTACTTTATAATATTAGTAATGTTGGTCTATAACGTAACTAGTGTTACTATATGGAACGACTAATGTTACTCTATAAGGTAACCAGTGTAACTTAAGTTAGTTAAAAATTTACATTGACCATATTCAGGACATAGACACGGGACAAGGGTTGTGTTACTATAACTAAACACGAGACAGGACAAAGGTTGTGTTACTATAACAAAACACAAATTCTCATTTGTGACGGGGCGACCTGTCGCAAGTTTAAGACGGGTCAAGCCCCCCTCACAAAGACCAAGTGGGGGGGGGGTTGTGGGGGGCTCCATTTGCCTTCCACTTGCCCTCCCACTTGCTCTTTGTGAGGGGGGTTGACCCGTCTCAAGCTTGTGACCGGTTATCCCGTCTCATTTGTTATAGTAATAAATACTTCACATGTTACAGTGTAGGAAAGATGTGAAACAATACCAAAAATAAGAGTTGAAATAACAAAATATTGCCTTACAAACAATAAATAATCTCACAAAGGTCAATAAGTAAGATCTCATAACAAAAAATTATTAAACCATCAATAAAAAAACCATATACAAAAGTCGGCGGTCCATTATTAGTGATCAACATCATTTGTGAGTGTATAACAATGTTATACCATCAAATTTAATTGGGTAATCATACAAATCAGATATATAAAATGCAATAAAATTTCAAGTTCAATTCAATAATAACTTACCATTCCTCCATAATTACAATATGTCAGGCAGTAATATTGTAGTAATGATACAGTAACACCATTACTGTAACGTTGTGACAGCAACAGTGCCAAAAAGAGTAAGAAGTTACTGTAACATTGTGAGAATAAACAGTGCAAAACAAAATTAATGTTATAACATTAAATTCTTGATGTTTGTTTGTAAGTTCAGTTCATTAGATATTATTGTAACATCACTATACTAATTACACAAAGAACGTTACAGCTCAATCGAAAGCCGGAAAAAAAAGGCAGCATAAGAAAGAAGAACTAATTTAACAGTTAATTCATATCATTCAAGATGAACAACAACATGCAAATTAGACATGCTAATATGTTTTGCCATTTTGAAAAACAGAATTTTATTTATAACAAGTCAACATCGTTGTTAAACATTACTTAACCAGAAACTATCATAAATTACCTATTTTTTTTTTTCCGAGAATGAAAAACCTAATTAAATTAAACTGAAACTAAACAACAATTTGTTCATATCAATAAAGAACAACAACAACAATAAACATGCAATAACATAAATCACAACAACAATATAAATAGCGAAAAGAAGAGCGATTTACACATCTCAATTGTATGACAAACGGATATAATAGAATATTAGCTAAATGTTTTGAAGATCTTCGCTTGATCTTGGAAGTAGAGGAAATTTTGAATGTTTATTGCGAGTGATTTGATGCGCGTCGATTTTTCTCGTTGACTAATTACTGACGCAGTTACTAGAGAGAGATAGGAGGGAGGGAGAAAAAGAAAGTTGAAGAGAGAGAAAAAAAATGACAACAATGAGACGTGCCGTAGGTGAGGTTTAGTTTTCATAATTTGTCATAATGATAGGAGTGACGTGGCTAAACAAGGACTGTTGGATGTTTTGATCTAATGGTCCTAATTAATAGGACCGTACTCACATAAAAAGTTAGACTCACCGGATGCTCACTCTATATATATATATATATATATATATATATAGGGTCAGGATCCGGTGAGAACCACTAACATAATGAGAACCGTGAGAACCCTCACTAAATCTCTACCAAATCATGTTTCGAAAGTTTTGTTGGATCATTTACCATTACTTTAGTTTATTCAAGCAAAATACTTGCAGTAACTAAACAAAATTTATTGATTATATTAAAAAAATATGTACTTAATTTACATAAATTCAATTTGTACACTAAAATTACTCTAAATGTGTGAAAACGAGCAATAGGTGCACGAAAATTGCTACATGCATGAATATAGTTACTAGGTGCATGAAAACGACAACCTCTAGATGTATTAAAATGAGCACCAAGTGCATGAAAATTGATAAATGCATGAAACTGACTACTAGGTGCATGAAAATTAATTAATCGTATTTCACCACAATTTCCGTCAGTAACTTATATTTTTTCGACCAAGATGTATGTTATCTAGTCATAAAATTCTACGCCGAATCTAAAAATGTCCTTATTTTTTAAAAATAAATTTCGCAAGGTGGAGTTCTCACGGTTCTCATTATCTTAGTGGTTCTCACCGGATCTCAATTCTATATATATATATATATATATATATATATATATATATATATAGAATTAGGATCACATGAGTCCACCCTCTTTTTTTGAGTCCGTGAGTCCTAATCTCAACCGTCTAAACAATAGAGATCAATGACTGAAAACACACATGACTAGCAGGGGTATTTTCGTCATTTACTAACATCATATATAAACACTCAATCCTCACAATTACCTCACAATTCACATTCAATTTATCTCTCCTCTCTGATTTCTCTCTCTACATTGATCAAACTCTATTTCGTTCATTCTTTTGCTCCGTCCATCTTCTATTTCGTTCTTTTGCTCCGTCCGTCTTCATCTCCGCCGATCATCTTCTTCTGCGTCCATCTTCATCTCTGTCCATCGTCATCTTCTCCGTCGATCTTCATCTGCTCCGTCGTTCTTCATCAAGCTGTTATATTATATTTTCTTCATTAATTCTCCTAATTTCAATGTCAGGTATTATATTCTCTTCTTTTTAATTCTCAATTTTCAATTTCAAGCTTTTTAATATGTTAATTAGGTTTTACTGCTTTTAATCAAATTATCTTTTAATCTATGTCTTTATTATTCGTTTTAATTGATTTATTGCTGTCATCTTTTCTTTTAAATTGATTTATTGTTTTCCACTAGTTTTTACTTGACCTAATTTGTTCTTTTTTTGTGACTGATTGTATATTGACCTAATTACAAGATTTTAATGTTTTAATTAGGCTTCTTTTTTCTGTTTCACTAAATTTAATCTTATTATCTTTTAATTTATGTGTTTATTCATCGTTTGAATCGATGTATTGTTGTCGTCTTTTCCTTTAAATTGATTTGCCGTTCTCATCTAGTTATTCTTGTTATTAGTATCACAGAGTATTCTTAACAGTATTTGAAAGTCCATAGACCTTAATTAGACTCCTCTAATTATTTACTAAATTACTTTTTAATTTAGTTTATAATGATCTATGTAACATGCATGCAAATATAAAGACATTTATATAAGAGAAGAAATTTCCTCACATTGATATGGAAAATATAAGGGCACAACAAGAACTCCTTCTTGTTGTTCTTGAGCTAATAATATGGATGAATACAAATAATCCCCAAAATAGAAGATCTCCTCTAAGTTGCACCAAGATTAACCCAAATAATCTACCCTTATTATTAACTAGATAATAAGATAGATATTATTCTACTAATATTATGACTATATTACTACACTAGTAATACTTAGTAAATGTTAGTGTTTGAGAGTTTTAGTAAGAATATGAGGTTTTTAGAGAAGTAAGGAAACAAAGCACAAAAATGAAGTAAGTATAAAATGAACACAAGTGCTCATTTTATAGGCCTCTTGGCCGGTCCATATTGTCCAAATAAGGACTCTTATTTTGTTCATTTGATCACATGCATTAGAGTGGAGTGTTGTAGAACAAGTGATGATTGTTTACTACTTGTTATGTCACTTTCATAAAGTAACTAAAGAGTAAAAATAAGAACAAAATCATCACCATGTAACTACTAGCCAACCGGCCACCATGGCCTTAGTTTGGTCCATTTTGATTTTTGATATTTGTCTTACAAATACTTATTGATCATATGGTTAATTATCTTGTATAATTAAGTGTTAATTTGATCATATAACAATTATATGACTCAATTAAATAAATAATATGTACTTAACATTTTAAGTAATATTTTACCATTATATCAATATATAATGGGTCCCACCATGCTTAGTTAATTTATTTTACAACTCCTTGTAAATATAATTAACTAATTACCTCTATCTCAAAACCTCAACTAATTTAGTAATTTAACGATTAATTACTAAGTTAAATCTTATTTAATCGTATTAAAATAAGATATAAATTTATTAGTCAATTATCGCATTATTGAAAAATAAGCTTAATCGAATTTGAGTTCTTAACTCAATTTCTAACAATTAACTCTCGTACATATCGAATATATGTAATGTACTAATTAACTGTATCGTATACAAATAATTAGTTACTATTTGGATTTCATCCTTTAGGTGTGACCGAAAGGGATCAGTTGATCACCGCCGTCCAACGACAATAACGTCAAACTCTAGTCAGCCAACCGTTCTTGATTTACGTTAATCAACTGACTAATCATATCAATGCGTCAATAAATATCCCAATTATATTCCATAATAGATGATTATGTGTGGCGCACTTTTGTGGAGGACACCTACTCCAACATCTCCCACTTGCTGACACAATGTGGCGTCACGATTCTCTTGTCTCTTTCTCAATCACATCTCCCACTCAACGCAAAGTGTCTTCCAGGTCGCACTTGCGATTGACAATATCTATAGTGGTTTTCTCGATAGGGAGAGTAACTGTCTGACCGAAAATCTACCATAGATCTCTTTCCGAGCGTGGCCACGCATTTACAGTAACTACTCCTCGAGTGGCCTAAAGATGTTTTTTTACCCAACGTGGGTGGACAATTCCCGTTGATCCATCTACTCTGTATAATGCAGATCACCATGATCCAGAAGAAGTCCATCGGCCTCCTTTCACGGCACGACCCTAGAACTCAACCAAACCAACGGAAACTGCACCGCTCAGATAGCGGCCGCCAGTCAAAAGAATCGAGCTTATAGGAATAAGAGATAAGAAGACCCTGCCACGACAGGCATACAACAATTGAATTTAGTGTCTCTATCAGTCACTTGTCCTCAAGTGTCCATACCGTCTGTCTATGTAAAAACGACATTCCTTTTCCATGACCCTTGGTGCTGACCAACCATCGAATCGACTTACAATCTAGTCATTTTGAGACGTCACCTCATTTGAGTGACTAGGGACAAAATACTAAGTTCTTCCTATTCACTTGAATAGGGTCCAACAATCTATTCGGATAAACAAAGTATTAAATTTAGTCAAACTAAATAAAAGAGTTTAAAATAAAACTCAAACAATAAATGCCATTATCATATATGAAATAATTAATACAACATTCAATTATTACATATTACATAATCTAAATGGATTCTGGCACACGTCTCAATCCCATTGTGACGACATGACCATCATGCTTAGCCTTTGATAAAGGCTTGGTTAAAGGATCAACAATGTTGTCATCTGTCCCAACCTTACAAATGTCAATTTCCTTTCTGTCCACGTAATCTCTAATTACATGATATTTCCTAAGTACATGTCTAGACTTGTTACTAGACTTGGGCTCTTTTGCCTGAAAAATAGCCCCACTGTTATCACAATCAATTGTGATAGGATCTTTGGCAGTAGGGACTACTGATAGTCCTTCCAAAAATTGCCGAATCCACACAACTTCCTTTGCAGCTTCAGACGCTGCAAGGTACTCTGCTTCTGTTGTAGAATCCGCTGTAACGCTTTGCTTGAAACTCTTCCAGCAAACAGCTCCTCCATTCATCATATAAATGTAGCCGGATTGGGATTTCATATCATCCCTATCTGTTTGGAAACTGGCATCTGTGTAACCCTTTACACGTAACTCAGTCTCGCCTCCAAACACTAAGAATGAATCCTTGGTCCTTCTCAAGTACTTAAGGATGTTCTTTACGGCTATCCAGTGACTCTCACCTGGATTTTCTTGGTAACGACTTGTCATGCTCAAAGCATATGCAACGTCGGGACGAGTGCACATCATAGCATACATGATTGATCCAACAGCTGAAGCGTAAGGGATCAATTTCATGCGTTCAATCTCCTCGGGTTTCGTAGGGCATTCTGACTTGCTCAAAGTGATCCCACTTCCCATAGGAATAAAGCCTCTCTTAGAGTCTTTCATGTTGAACCGATCAAGAATCTTATCAATATAAGTCTCTTGACTTAATGCTAGTATCCTTTTAGATCTATCCCTATAGATCCGGATACCTAAGATGCGCTGGGCCTCTCCTAAGTCTTTCATTTGGAAATGTATTCCTAGCCACTCTTTTACAGAAGTGAGCATTGGAATATCATTCCCAATGAGTAGTATGTCATCTACATACAAGACTAAAAAAGTTACTTTACTCCCACTAAACTTCATGTATAAACACGGTTCCTCGACACTTCGAGTGAAACCATTTTGTTTAATTACATGATCGAAACGATGATTCCAACTCCTGGATTCTTGCTTAAGGCCATAGATGGATCTTTTAAGTTTGCATACCTTCTTAGGGTTTGATGGATCCACAAAACCTTCAGGTTGTGTCATGTACACTTCCTCGTCTAGAATCCCATTCAAGAAGGCGGTTTTGACATCCATTTGCCAAATCTCATAATTATGAAATGCGGCAACCGCTAAGATAATCCTTATGGATCGAAGCATGGCGACTGGGGCGAAGGTTTTGTCATAGTGAAGACCATGAACTTGGGGTGAAACCTTTTGCCACCAATCTAGCTTTGTAAAAACATCATTATGTTTTGTCTATGCCACTTTTGGATCTTATAAGATCCCGTACACTTAAGAGGTCGTAACCTCTTTTAGGTAAATCACCAAGTCCCATACTTGATTGTCGTTAGCATAGAATCCATTTCGGATTGCATGGCTCTACATAGCTTTGAGTCGGGACTAGATGGCCTTGCTTTGGTAGGTATTAGGTTTTCGTAACTCTTTAAAAAGTTAAAACATTATAGTCATCACCTTCCTCTATAAATACCAAGGTATCTATCAGGTGGATGGACTAATTCTGCTTTTACCTCACTAGTTCCGAAGAATAATTACCTACCAACCAGACGTAGAGGGAACGTTTTCCCTCTTACATCATTTTGTTTGTGGCTCTTGGACTTCATCAAGTTCAAATTTTCTCCCACTCTGTCTTTTAGAAATAAAATCATTTTCTAAAAAGACTGCATCACGAGACACAAACACTTTGTCCTCGTGTTTATTGTAGAAGTAATAAGCACGTGATTCCGTTGGATATCCTACAAAAAGACATTTGTCAGATTTGGGTGCGAGTTTATCGTCAGACTTATTCTTAACAAAAGCCTCGCATCCCCAAATTCTCATAAACGACAAATAAGGGACTTTCCCTGTCCATATCTCATATGGAGTCGTGTTTGCCGCTTTAGTCGGGCTTCGATTTAGTGAAAATATTGCAGATAAGATAGCAAAACCCCAAAAAT